>PKML01001373.1:125600-172826 GCA_002933935.1 Eutrema yunnanense
GAGGAGCTCAGGAACAAGATCTCCCAGTTTGCTCAAGGTCCGACAGAAGCATACAAGGCTTCATGGGTTCGTTTCAAGTCCTACCAAAGAGACTGTCCGCACCATGGGTTCACTCAGGTGCAGCTGCTGGGCACTTTCTACAGAGGAGTTGATTGGAGATACCAGATGGCAATGGACTCTGCAAGCAATGGGAACTTCTTCACCAGATATCCGGATGATGCAGTTGTGCTGATAGATAACTTGGCGTCTAGCAATAGCACCAAGAATGCTGATTTCGAAAGGAAGAAGCAAGCTGGAGGAACAGATGGATCGCAGATGGCTGACATGCAGGCCAAACTGGATTTCCTGGTTGGAAAGCAGAAGAAATCTGTGCACTTTGCTGATGAAGTAGCGCAAGTGGAAGAAGAAGATGTTAACTATATTGGTGGTTCTGGATTTCAGGGTCAACGATTTGGTTACAACAACACTCGAAATTACGGGAACTCTTCGTACCAGCCCATCCCTCCCAAATCAGCAGACACCGAGATGAAATCCATGATGGAACAGATTCTTCAGGGACAGCAGAAGTTGCAAGTGGACTTCAATGGGAAGCTTGACCATCTGTACTCTGATCTGAATGGGAAAATTGAGGCTCTCAATACCAGTCACAGGATGCTGCAAACACAGGTGGCCCAGTCTGCTGCAAACATCAAGGGAAAGACAGTTCATCCACACGACGCACACGTCAATGCCATCATCTCGAGTGCAGGAAATTTCGATGAGGAGCCTGAAATCGCCAGAGCATCGATCGACACCCCCAGTATCGATCGATGCCGGTCACAATTCTGAAACGGGATACTTCAAAAACCCGTGTATCAATCGACACCCCACTGGTATCGGTCGATACCAAGGCGATTTCTGAGGAGAGAGGAGAGACTTCAACTGTGATGCCTAAGGTGGTTGTAGAACGCGTGTATATACCCAAAGCACCTTTTCCTATAGTTCCTAAGCTGACAAGGGAGGAATGGGAGATTGCTAGACTAAGGTATATGCTGGATAACCCGAACTTGACGCTTCTTTCTTGTGACGATGTACCTGCCAAGAGCGATTCAAAATCGTCAGTATCGATCGATACCCTACCTGGTGTCGATCGATACCCCTCGCAGAAAGAGCCAGAAACTGAGAAGACACGTGAGGTTATCAGAGAAAGAATTCCCAAGTCACTACAGCCGCGGCAATTGACACAGAGGGAAGATCCAGGGAAATTCGCAGTACCATGCTCTATTTCTGGAGTCAAGTTCAAAGAGTCTTTCGTTGACTCAGGGTCTAGTGTCAATGTGATGTCAAGGGAAATTGCTGAACGTTTGAAAGCTGATATAAGACCCCCCACTTTGCTTCTCACATATGCAAACTCTACCACCTCACCTCCATACGGTACTATCCATGCTCTGCCTATTCAAATAGGAGATTGCCTGGTGCCCACTGACTTTCAAGTTGTGGAGATGAGCAAGAGATCTGAGGTTCCTCTACTCCTGGGACGACCATTCATGGCCACTGCTGGTGCAATCATCGACACACCTAATAAGAGACTCTCTTTCTCTTACATTGACGGTGATGTCTACTATAAAGCCATTCCCCCTAGGAGTATTTCCGCACATGCCTCTAGCATCAAGGTTGTCACAGGAGAGTCGCTAGCGATTGATATTTTGGGAGAACCTCCTGATAAGCCTACTACAACAGACATCCCTGCTGAACCGCCCAGCATCCCCAAGGAAGTTGCCAAAAAGGCCAAGGCGACAACAAAGAAGAAGGCCAAGAGCAAAAAGGTCGAAAATCCCCATGTCACTTTGATACCTCAGAAGTGTAATGGAGATTCGATTGAGTACAAGGTCAAATGCAAAGGAGCCTTGAAGCCATTCTCCAAGGCTAGAGTACTGCTCACTTCTGAGCTGAAAGAGAAAGGGCAGGAGTTTGTGGACAGCATGCTAAGCAGAACTCTGAAGCTAGTAATGTCAAGTGATGGAGCCTGTTTTGATGCAAGCTCGCACACTTATCCAGCCTGAAGGGCGTTACAGTCAAGCTATCGACGTTAAACGAGCGCTTGGTGGGAGGCAACCCACTGGTGAGTCTGTTTTTGATTTGTTTTTGTTTTTTTTTATTTTCGTTTGTTTTGAGTCCGTGTCAGGATGAATAAGGAGCAACTCAAAATCGCCTAAGCATCGATCGATACCCCACTGGTATCGATCGACACCGATCGCGAAAATACGGTTCGTCAAGTCGATTTAAGCCTGGTATCGATCGATACCCAGGCTGTGTGTCGATCGATACTTGACGTTCCAGCAAGGTAATTTCTGGTTTCTCTTCGTTCTATCCTTTTTTCTTTTGTTTTATTTCACTGACTCTAGGCTAGATAACACTAGGGACAGTGTTATTCAAGTCTGGGGGAGGTGTCTGCTGACATTGTTTTTGTTTTTCTTAGAGTCAGTTGTTTTATAGAGTCAAAATTTGTTGGAGATTATGATCCTGTGCTTGAACCTATTGATGTGATTTTGTTTTTGAGTGCACAGTGTTACAGGATCAGTTCTAGGTCGACTAATGAAAAATCCAAAGACTGACCAGTTGACTAGAAAACATACATGTTTCCGGCAGAGTTCTTCTGAAACCTGAGCCAAATTTTGCACTTCATCAATGTGGTTAGTGTTCATAGAACTTGATTCATCATTCATATCTGATAAAGGAACCCATGTGTTTAGCGTAACAGTATCTCTCTCCCCTGAAATAAGTTGATAGATTGAGAGCATAAAAGATTGAAATGATTTTCTTCTGAGTAGAGGGTTAGGAAAATTTCCAGCGATCCCATTATTCTGCTTAAGAGGGAATGATCACACAAAGGTTTGGAAGCGAGGCTAGGATTTTCCTATGATGCCATTATTCGCCTACATCTTTTGATACATAGATAGGAAAGAATCGGGGATTTGGTGGCAAACACCATCAATACTCGCGTCTCATACCTTGATGTGTATATGCTAAGCTGAAAAGAAAAAAATAATAAGAACACAATAAGTGATAAGTCTGGGGGAGAGAAATTGATACAAGAAGTGTGAAAAGGGTGGTTCCTTTGTTATGATATTGTCTGGTAAAGAGTCTAGAAGGTTCTTGAATATTAACTGCAGCGATGAAACTGGCGATGAGGGTTTTACTTGAACAATGCTATGGGATATTGTGTGGAATCTAGAAAAGCTGCGAATGTCTACGGAGAAGTACATGGTGGTTAGATCAAAAGCTGATCAGGTGACATTTGGGTACTTGGAAAAGATGTCATTTCGATGGTTCAGGAACAGGTGAGTCTCTACGTTTTCAAACCTCTTTCTCTGTTTAGTCTTCTATTTGCTTGAGGGCAAGCAAAGGCTAAGTCTGGGGGAGTTGATATATCATGGTTTTTACCCTGTTTAAGCCATGATATAAGTCCTTTTATAGAGTCTTTTATAGTATTTTGGAGTCTTTTAGAGTCTTTTGCAGGTTTTAGCACATTTGGAGTATTCTTGGAGATATTGGAGTTTATGGAGCATTCTAGAGCGAAACTGAAGTCTGCTGGCTAAAGTACCCGAATTCACGTCAAGTACCGATCGATACCCCTGGTATCGATAGATACACATCGAAGCAGATTTCAAAGTCGCGACTTAATGAAGTTTGAAGAATTGCAAAAAGTGCCCAGAAGTCTCTGATAATTACAAGAAGACCCCAAGTCGTGTTTTAGGTTATAAATATGAGTTTTCAGCCATTGTTTAGGCTATGCCTTTTTATGCTTTATTTTACTCTGGTTTGAGACAAGTCTGAATCTCCCTTCGTCCGAGATCAGATCTCTAAACCCTTCTTTCTATTCTATTGATGATTTATTCAAACATGTCTTTTGATTCAATTGCCATGTCTGAGTAGATCCACCTTAGGTTTAGGGTTTTCTCATAAATGATTTCTCTGAATGCTAGGTTAATTATCAGTTTAGGATTCACCATCTGAATTATAGTTCTTCACTTAGGTTGTGTTCATAGCTAATTCTAGGTTGACGAATCTGGAACTTAGATCTTAGGATAATTGATTAGGCACGACAGTGCGATTAATTACCTGATAGAACCTAGGTGAGCAAATTGATTACTCGCAAAGAAATTTGGTTTACTTGATTTGTGAACTTATCAAACCTGTTATTAAAGCTGATTTAGACTTTAGGATTCGCAAAGAAATTTGGAATTCCTAGGATTTAGATTTAGATAGTTTTCGCAACGACAGTTGGTTAATTATACTTTAGTGATTTGAGTTCTAGAACTGCGCTAAATCTGAATCCTGCTAGTTAGTTAGTCTGCATTCATTGATTTCCTGAGAAAAACCCTGGGCCTATATTTTCCTGATTGAATTACAACTCGTTTACTGCTTTCTGTTTAACCTGAATTGCTTAGCTTAGCTTGATTTTACAATTCATTGTGCGATTTCTGTGAGTCCTTGTGTTCGACCCCTAGCTAGACTACAACTACTGCTTTAGTACTGTTAGGGTATTAAATTGAGCATATCAATGTCCCAGCCAAGCCAACCTTCTATGATGACTCTCACTCGAGTACAAGATCAAGTGCATGGGCCGATCCAAGCCCTTTGCCTCGGTCAAGGTGATCCTCACACCGGAGCTCAAGAAGAAAGGGCAAGCGGGTCTTGAAGAGGTCATGAACATGGTTCTTCACCTCGAACTCAAGGAATCACCATGGAGTGCTCGTACTCCTCTCTCAGTTGCCTAAAAAGATAACCAAAGTCAAACTTAGTGACTTTAAACAAAGTGCTCTTGGGAAACACCCCAAGCTTATCATTGTACATACTCTCTTTTTATGCCTTTCTATGTTTTCTTGCTCTTTTTGATATTTTGTTGAGTGGTTGCAAGGTTGTTAATGGTAGCAAGGTCGTGGCAAGGAACATTGGTGTTGATGCCGAAGGCTATTCATTCTCTCCATTCACATAGTCTCACTCCTCATTTGTAAGTAACTCTTTCCTTTTGAGTCTCTTTGCATGTTTACCTTTTGTTTTTGGTTTCTATCTTGATCTTCTTTAACACCAAGACATTGTGATTTGAGTTTGGGAGAGATATCGGTATCTAACCTTGTGTTTTGTGTCTTATTTTCTATCTTGTTACTTGAGTCTCATGCATTTTCAATAATTTTTAAAAAATTGAAAATTTGTGCATTTCATGTAGGATTGAGTCTAGATGCATAGCATATAGGGTTGCATGCATGTGCATTAAGAGCAATGATGTGATTTCCATGTGTAATGTTGATATATCATGGTTTTTACCCTGTTTGAGCCATGATATAAGTCCTTTTATAGAGTCTTTTATAGTATTTTGGAGTCTTTTAGAGTCTTTTACAGGTTATAGCACGTTTGGAGAATTATTGGAAGTATTGGAGCTTTCTGGAGCAGTTGGAGCAGAAGCAGAAGATCGTGTCACTGAGTACCTGTTTTCACGTCTAGCATCGATCGATACCCCCATGGTATCGATCGATACCCAGCACAGCAGACACGACATCGCGACTTAATGAAGAGTTGAAGAATTGCAACTTGGTCCAGAAGTCTCTGATAATTACGAGAAGACCCCAAATCGTGTTTTAGGTTATAAATAGGAGTTTTAAGCCATCTGTTTAGGAGGCCTCTTTATGCTTTATTTTCTCTGGTTTTGAGACAAGTCTGATTTCCCTTCGTCCGAGATCAGATCTCAAGAACCTTTGTTATTATTCTATTGATGATTTATTCAAACATGTCTTTTGATTCAATTGCCATGTCTGAGTAGATCCACCTTAGGTTTAGGGTTTTCTCATAAAGGATTTCTCTGAATGCTAGGTTAATTATCTTATTAGGATTCACCATCTGAATTATAGTTCTTCACCTTAGGTTGTGTTCATAGCTAATTCTAGGTTGATAAATCTGGAACTTAGATCTTAGGATAATTGATTAGGCACGAGAGTGCAATTAATTCCCTGATAGAACCTAGGTGAGCAAATTGATTATTCGCAAAGAGATTTGGTTTAATTGATTTGTGAACATATCAAACCTGATATTAAAGCTGATTTAGAATTTAGGATTCGCAAAGAGATTTGGAATTCCTAGGATTTAGATTTAGATAGTTTTCGCAACGAGAGTTGGTTAGCTATATTTTAGTGTTTTGAGTTCAAGAACTGCGCTAAATCTGAATCCTGTTAGTTAGTTTATCTGCATTCATTGATTTCCTGAGAAAAACCCTGGGCCTATATTTTCCTGATTGATTTACATTTCTTTTAATTTCTGCATTGCTTTAAATTACATCTGTTTGGCTTAGCGTAATTCGATACTATATAATCTATTGTGTGATCTCTGTGAGTCTTTGTGGTTCGACCCCTAGCTATACTATTACAACTGCTTTAGTACTTTAGGGTATTAAATTGAGCATATCAAATGTCATCTTTAGAGTTTGGTTTATTGCCTTTGTTGTTAGTTGTTTGATGCTTTTGATTGAGATTGAAATCAAGGATGAACCATATTTTGATCTCATATTTCATTACACATGCCTTAGCTAAAGCAAGTTTTGATTTGATTCCATTCCTATCTAAGTGAGAATTTGACACTTAATTATCATGTTTGTGCATTGCATAGTGAATTCATGGATACCACATACATATTTGGGCTATCTTATTCGTTTTGCCAATCTCTTGTTAGCCCAAATAGTTGATTCTTATCATTGGAACGGTTTACCGCACCTCTAACCTATCCTCCTTTCAAGCCAACATTATTTGTGAGCGTATGCGAGGCCTAATATTTCGAGTAAGCTTGGGAAAAAGTGTTGAGTTTAGAGCGCCAATGATATGTTTGCATGTAGTTCTAGCTCGATATCATAGGCTAGACTAGGCTAGGATAGTTAGAAAGGGAATTTTTGGGGTTTGGGAATGAACAAAGATGGTTTGATTGATGGAATCATTGCGAAAAAAGGGAATTGAGGTCAAAGGAAGAAAAGGGTGAAGAAGTGGGAAATGTCAAAGGATATATGGTTGGTGGTAATGTTTAAGTTGGCTCTTGATATCAAAGTAAGTCTCCAAGGTGTTCAAGAAAAAGAAAAGAAGCCAAAAGAAGGCTAATACATCAAAGTGATGAAGATGGAGACAAAGCAAAAGAAATCGACAAAGAAGAGCTTAAAGGAAGCAAAGTGAAAGCGCCATACCATAAATCAAGCAAGAAGAAGAAAAATCCCCCAAATTAAAGAAGATGATGAAAACGTGTGGAAGAAGAAGGTAAAAAGCCATGTGGGATAAGGGTAGCCTAGGTTGGGGTTTCATGGGTAGAATTGCTAGGGGTTGAGACATTTCTTTTAGGCAATGGGTAGATGTAAATCTATCCTTGTACCGATAGGTTGCTCTTTACTCTTAGCATTTTGCTAAAGCGTACCCATTCATTGAGAGATCCCTTGCACCGATATAAACCCATACGTTTGAGATTATTTTAATCTCAAGACCTTTACCCTAGCCAAATGAGTTCGCTTTTCTTACATAAACGTGATTCACATGAACGATTAATGAAATTTCAAAGGATTGTATGACATGCACTACAAGAAAACAAGCATTTTGCAACGAATTTTTGCGACGATTTTATTTCGTTGCAAATTGAAATCGTTTTTACGACGACTTGACGACGATTTTTAAAGTCGTCGTAAAATCGTCGCAAAATTGGGACGAAACTTTTCGTTGTAAAATCGTCGCTAATTGGCGACGATTTACTGATGATTACCAACGACGTTACGACGATTATCAAAATCGTCGTAAAATCATTGTAACTTAGCGACGATTTACCGAGGTTTATATAAAACGTTGTTATATCGTCGTAAAATTACCGACGAATTAGCAAGGATTATTATAAGTTGAACTGTACATCGATTTCCCAACGATTAATGAGTTAGGTGAGCACGTTTAAGTTCACGGTGTACGGTTATGTGAATATGTTTAAAGTCGTTGTAAAATCGATGTAAACATGTTTATAATCGTTGTAAAATCGATGTTATATCGTCGTAAAATTAGCGACGAATTAGCAAGAATTATTATAAGTTGAACTTTACATCGATTTCCCAACGACTACTGAGTTAGGTGAGCACGTTTAAGTTCACGGTGTACGGTTAGGTAAACATGTTTAAAGTCGTTGTAAAATCGATGTAAACATGTTTAGAATCGTTGTAAAATCGATGTTGAATCGATGTAAAATCGTAGGTAATTCGATGGTAACGAAAATAAAAATCTATATATAGTGGCCAACTTCATAATAAAAATTCCATATTCAGAAAAATTTACTTCTTTCTGACCAACAAAAAATGGCAATATACGAAATTAGAAGATCGATGTATAATCGTCTTGATTCGGAGGGATGGCTAACAAAGGAGTTCAGTGATGGGGTGGAGGGATTCATGCATCAGGCAGGAAGTATACATAATACGATTATCAGTGGTAAGATGTACTGTCCTTGTGCCAGATGCTTGAATAGGAAATTTATCATTATCTCGAAGGTGTGGTCGCATATATTAAATAGAGGGTTTATGCCGCATTACTATATATGGTATTATCATGGAGAGGGTCATGGGGGAAATGCAGCTAGTAGTAGTAGCAATTATCAAGCATCGAATTTTGATGAGTCAAATAATTTTAATCAATTTGATGATCATGCGGAGCAGCATGGTGAAGATAATGATATGATTCATGACATGGTTACAGATGCATTTCATGAAACCGTAAGTACATTTGCACATGATCATCATGATGAGGAACCCAATCTAGATGCAAATGTTTTTTTATGATATGCTAGATGCTGCAAATCAGCCACTCTACGATGGATGTAGAGAAGGACATTCTAAATTGTCGTTGGCAGCTAGGATGATGACTACTAAAACTGATCATAACTTAGTTGAGGTTTGCATGGATGACTGGGCTGATTTGATTAAAGAGTATTTGCCTGAGGACAATTTAGCTGCTGAAACTTACTATGAGATACAGAAGCTGGTTTATAGTCTTGGGTTGCCTTCTGAGATGATAGATGACTGTGTTGACAATTGCATGCTTTTTGGAAAGATGATGATAAGTTGCAGGAATGTCGATTTTGCCATAAGCCAAGATATAAGCCGCAAGGTACTGGTCGGAGTAAGGTACCGTTCCAGCGGATGTGGTACCTTCCTATAACTGATAGATTAAAAAGAATGTATCAGTCTGAGAGGACAGCTGCATCGATGAGATGGCATGCAGATCATTTGCAAACAGATGGCGAGGTTACTCATCCTTCAGATGCAAAAGCGTGGAAACACTTTAAGACGGTACATCCATACTTTGGTAGAGAGAAACGTAATGTGTATCTTGGTCTTTGCACAGATGGATTTAGTCCATTTGGTATGTCTGGTAGGCAATATTCTTTATGGCCAGTAATCCTAACGCCTTACAACCTTCCTCCAGATATGTGCATGCAAATGGAATTTTTATTCTTGAGTATTTTAGTACCAGGTCCGAAGCATCTGAAGTGTTCTCTTGATGTGTTTTTGCAGCCTCTGATAGAGGAATTGGAGCAGCTATGGTATACCGGGGTTCGGACATATGATTTTGCAAGGAAATTTTTTTTTACAATGTGTGCAGTGCTTATGTGGACAATAAGCGACTTCCCTGCTTACGGGATGTTATCAGGTTGGACTACTCATGGGCGATTGTCTTGTCCATATTGTCTCAATCGGACAGATGCGTTTAAATTGAAACATGGTCGGAAAACAAGTTGGTTTGATTGTCACCGCCGATTTCTACCGATTCACCATGCATATCGAAGAAATAAGCGGTTGTTTAGAAAGAACAAAACTGTTCGTGTTCCTCCTCCTGTTTATATTTCCGGGGAAGATCTAGAAGCATAAATTGATCATTATGGTGCATTGGAAACAGTCAATCGTGGTGGAAATTGGCACACTCCAGCTAATATGCCGAATGGATATGGGGAGCATCACAATTGGCATAAGAAAATCATATTCTGGAAGCTTCCGTATTGGAAGGATCATTTGCTTAGACACAATTTGGATGGCATGCACATTGAGAAAAACTTTTTTGATAACATCATGCATACAGTGTTAAACGTGCATGGAAGGACTAAATACAACGGTAAGTCAAGGTTAGACTTGCCTGATCTTTGTTGTCGGAATGAGTTACATATTACAAGCAATGGGAAAGCACATGTCCCCATATTTTGATTGGGTGCGGAAGAAAAGCCAGCTTTGTTCAAATGGGCGACATCGATCTTATGTGAAGTTCCCGGACGGGTACATATCTAATTTAGCTAAATGTGTTTAGAATGGGCAAAAGTTTTCCGGGATGAAGAGTCATGACTGTCACGTCTTTATGCAACGACTACTTCCTTTCGCATTTGATGAACTTCTACAAGAAAATGTACACGAAGCAATTGCAGGTATATAAATTTAAATTAATCACATATTTCGAATTTAAGATTTTATATAATTAATATAAATATATATATATGAAATGGAAAATTAACATTATTACCTTATATATCATGTGATTGTTATTGTAGGCATTGGAGCGTTTTTTCGGGATCTTTGTACCCATACTTTGTCAGAAGATGTTATTGCACAACTTGATGCTAGTATTCCTATTTTGTTGGGCAACATGGAGAAAATATTTCCCCAGCCTTCTTTGATGTTATGGAACATCTACCTATTCATCTCCCTCACGAACCAGAACTTGGGGGACCTGTGCAGGATCGATGGATGTACCCATTCGAGCGATTCATGGGACATTTGAAGCGGAAGGCTAAAAATCTAACCAAAGTTGAAGGCTCAATAGTAGCAGGAAGTTTAACAGAAGAAACTTCTCACTTCACGGGGTACTATTTTGGCTCGAAGGTTCGCACACGGAAAAGGGCAGCACGGCGATATGATGATGGAGGTGTAGGCCGAACATATGCTAATGAAGGTGTCCCAGATATCTTTTCTTCAATCGGTCGATTATGTGGAAGAGTGAAGTTAGTTTGGTTTGCCAATGAAAAAGACCATCATAGTGCACAAACGTATATCCTCTTAAATTGCGAAAAAGTTAGTCAATTTGAGACGTAAGTGTATAAACATACGTCTTATATATGGCTAAATTATATATATGCTAGCTTTATACCAATTACGATATGTATCTTAATTACAATTGTAAATACTTTTGTATGCAGTGAATTTGTTAGACAAGTCCGAGAAGTCATTGAAGGAATCTCAGACGATGAAATCAACAAGCGTAAAGATCAACATTTTGCCCCGTGATTGAAGACGCAAGTACGTAAAAATTTAAGTGATCTGATTAATGACTAACTTGGACAATTAACCTAATACATATTTTGATTACTTTTGTAATTAAATTAATTAATGATATAGGTCGAGTATGGGAATACCGCATATCCACTCTGGTTCCATGAGTTAATAAAAGGCCCCATATCGAAGATAACGAGTGCACCCATGTATTGCACACGCGGATATATATTTCATACATTCAAATACGGAAATCAAAGAGCTACTGCCAACTACGGGGTATGTGTGCGGGGCGAAATAGATTTTTATGGAGTGTTGCAAGACATAATTGAAGTTGAGTACCCCGGTTGCTTAGGTTTGAAATGCGAATGGTTCGATCCAACAGTTGATCGAGGCGTCCGTAAAAACACATTTGGGGCAGTAGATGTCAACCAATCACGATGTTACAATAAGTATGAGCCATTTATCCTAGCATCACAACCAGAACAAGTCAGCTTTGTTCCATAACCGCGAGTTCGCACCACCCGTATCTCATGGTTATCAGTTATAAAAGTTTCTCCGAGGGGTCGAATTGTTGAGATTGAGGATCTACTGATATATCATGGTTTTACCCCTTTCAGGCCATGATATAAGTCCGTTTTATAGAGTCTTTCTACTATTTCGTAGTGTTTTAGAGTCTTTTACAGGTTTTAGCACGTTTGGAGCATAATTGGAGATATTGGAGATTTCTGGAGCAGTTTGGAGCAAAGCTGAAGTTCGTGTTGCTAAGTACCCGATTTCACGTCAAGCATCGATCGATACCTCCTTCGTATCGATCGACACTCATCGAGGCAGACACGACCTGCGACTTTAAATGAAGAGTTAAAGAATTGCAACTTGGTCCAGAAGTCTTTAATATTTACAAGAAGCCCAAAACGTGATTTAGGTTATTTATAGGGATTTTACATCCACTTTGTTGGCTACCCTTTATTTTTATTCTGAATTTGTGAGAGATCTTTTGAAGGGAGACAAGTCTGAAACTCTGTTCGTCGAGAGAAGATTTCGAACCCTTTTGTTACTCTTTCTTATTTTCTATTGAGCATTTATTCAAACATGTTTATTGATTCAATTTCCATGTCTAAGTAGATCTCTTGTTAGGTTTAGGAATTCTCATAAGGGATTTCTTTGAATGCTAGGTTGATTAGTTATTTAGGGTTCATAATCTGAATTAGTTCTTCGCCTTAGGTTGTTCTCAAAGCTAATTCTGGATTGATCACCTAGAACTTAGAACTTAGATCTTAGATTAATCGATTAGGCACGACAGTGAAATTGAATAATCTGATAGAACATTAGGTGAGCAAATTAATTATTCGCAAAGAGATTTGGTTTAATTGATTTGTGAACATATCAAACTTGAAATTAAGGCTGATTTATTCTTAGGAATTTGCAAATAAATTTGGGATTCTGAAGTTTAGATTTAGATAATTCTCGCAAGGACAGTTGGTTAATTATACTTTAGTGATTTGAGTTCGAGAACCGTGCGTAACCTGAACCCTGATTAGTTAGTTTATTTTGCATTCATTGATTTCCTTAGAAATATCCTTGAACCTATCTCTTTCCCATCGACTTACAACTCGTTTACTGCTTACTGCTTTTTGTTTAATCTGAACTGTTTAGATTGACTTGATACTATACAATTTATTCTGCGATTTCTCTGAGTTCTTGTGTTCGACCCCTGATATACTGCAGCAACTGCTTTAGTACTTTTTAGGGTATTAATTTGAGCATATATATCAAATTTGGCGCCGTTGCCGGTGACTCAATTTCGCCATTAGATTTTAGTTGTCAAGGTTCGACTAAGCTCGTCGGTATCGATCGATACTATCTAGTATCGGTCGACACTCGTCTTTTTCTTTTGTTGATATCAATCGACACCACTTGGTATCGATCGATACTCATCGTGTTTTTGGTTACTTACGTTCTTGACTTTTGTGTTTCAGGTGCATGCCTAATCGTGAAACCAGAAAGAACAAGAGCACTCCGCTAGTTAATCTATCGTTAGAGAAGCTAGCACGTTTAGAACGCACAAACAGAAAGACAAAGCAAACATCAGGGATGAACAACCCAGTGGTATTAAGAGCTGATGAAGATGGAGTTTTGAGAGACAAAGAGGGTCAAGTGTGCAATGAGAGAGGGCAGCGACTTGATGAAGCTGGAAACGTCATTGTCCTGCCTGCTGTTGTTGGTCAGATTGTCGCACCAGCTACGCAAGCCAACGTTGGGAATGCTGGGGTTGATCGAGGTAGAATACTTGGTGAGCACAACAGACCTTATCAGTTCTATGCCAATCGAGCTGCGATTCGCATCCCAACTTTTCAGAGGAATGACTTTGAGCTGAAACCTGCGTATTGCGCTCTTATAAGTCAGAATCCTTTCCATGGCCTATCTCATGAGCACCCCATGGATCATATCGAAAGGTTCGAGGATTTGGTCACTGGTATGAAGTACAATGGAGTGCCCAATGAGTTCCTTTTCTGCAAACTTTTCCCATACTCTCTTGGTGGGGATGCTGCTTATTGGCTGAAGCAGTTGGCTCCTGATTCGCTAACTACATGGGATGAGACCACGAATGCGTTCCTGGACAATTTCTATGATGATGCAAGATCTGAGGAGCTCAGGAACAAGATCTCTCAATTTGCTCAGGGTCCAACAGAGGCATTCAAAGCTGCTTGGATTCGTTTCAAGTCTTATAAGAGAGATTGTCCGCACCATGGGTTTACTCTGGTTCAGCTGCTGGGCATTTTCTATAGAGAGGTTGATTGGAGGTACCAGATGGGTATGGATGCTGCGAGTAACGGGAACTTCAACACCAGGTATCCAGATGATGCGGTTGTGCTGATTGAGAACTTGACGTCTAGTAACAGCACCAAGAATGCTGATTTCGAGAGGAAGAAGCAAGCTGGAGGAGTTGATGGATTGCAGATTGCTGAAGTTCAGGCTAAGCTGGATTTCCTGATTGGAAAGTCAAAGAAAGCTGTACACTTTGCTGATGAAATCGTGAATGTGGAAGAACAAGAAGTGGAGGATGTTAACTACGTTGGTGGTTCTGGTTTTCAGGGTCAGCGATTTGGCAACAACAATAACCGAAACTTCAACAACAACAATCAGCAAGGTGGGTACAAGTTTGAGGGGAACCAATCTGGTTTCGGAGCGAAGCAATTTACTTAGAAACCATTGCAGAGCAGCAATTTCACTCGAAATTATGGGAACTCTTCGTACCAACCCATCTCTCCAAAATCCACGGAGAATAAGATGGAATTCATGATGGAACAGCTTCTTCAGGGACAAGAGAATTTGCAAGGTGACTTCAATGGGAAGTTTGACTCTTTGTACATTGAGCTGAATGCGAAAATCGAAACCATAAATCTTTCCCAAAGGAAGCTGGAAACTCAGGTCGGTCAGACAGCAGCAGCTGTAAAGAGGCCAGAGGGTTTTCTTCCAGGGAAAACTGAGAATCCAAGGGCACACATCAACACCATCACCCTGAGGAGTCGAAAATAGGTGCTTACAGGAGTGAAGAACAGCCCAATTGCATAAAATCTCGTCGATCTCGCTGAAGATGACGATTGGGATTCTGAAAATCCCCAGGTATCGATCGATACCAGCCAGTATCGATCGATACCAGTCCAGACATCTACACGAATGGATCCAAAATCCCGTGCATCGATCGATACTCATCCAGTGTCGATCGATGCTGAAACACAGATCGAGAAGGAGCCCGAGATTGTCAAGAAGAGGGTGTATAAACCCAAGATGCCTTATCCGATGCCTCCTAAGATGACAAAGAAGGAATGGGAGGACGCCATATGCAAGGCTATGCTGGATAAGTTGGTTATGGAGCTTCCTTTTGTTGATGCTATTAAAACTTCTCCAGCTTTCAGGAGGTATGTGAAGAAGATGGTTTCTAGCAATATGAACCTTGAGGAAGGTGTCATGATGATCACAGTTGAGTACAGTGCGATCCTACTCATCAAAATTCCCAAGAAGCTACCAGACCCTGGGAGCTTTGTTTTGGATTGCACTATCTTCACAGAGAGATTTGAGCGTGCTCTTTGCGATATTGGATCGAGTGTGAACCTTATGCCACACTCAGATGCCAAGCGAATGGGGATGACAGATTTCCAGTCCACAAGGATTTCGCTGGTACTTGCTGATCGCTCAGTGCGACTTCCAGAGGGACTACTCGAAGATGTCCTTATCAAGATTGAGAATTGCTTGATCCCAACAGATTTCATCATCCTGAAGTACGATGTTGAGCCTAAGGATCCTCTTATCCTGGGCAGACCATTCCTCGCAACTGCTGGAGCCTTGATTGACTGCAGGAATGAAAAGATAGCTCTCAACATCGGTGAATTGGTGATGTCCTTTAACATGGAAAAGAAGATGAAAAGGCTAACCATCGATGGACAGACATTCTATGTGGACACCTTCAGTGACATAGCTGAGGAGTACTTCCTAGAGATGCACCCTGAGGATCCACTGGAGAGAGCATTGGTCTGTTCGGCCACTTCGAAGGTCCGTTCGTTTGACGATACTGCTGGATACTCGAAGATGCTTGATTTATTGATCGATACCCCTCTGGTATCGGTCGATACCCTACGGCCAGAAGGAGAGTTGGTCGACGGTTCTAAGCAAGTTGATGGGCTTGGAGATTGGAGTGCAGAGAATGCTCCTAAGGTGGAACTAAAGCCACTTCCAGCAAATCTGAGGTATAGCTTTCTTGGTCCTAATTCCACATACCTTGTAATCGTTAATGCTTCCTTGAACAACACAGATAATGCCTTACTGATGAGCAAGCTGCGCAAGTATCGCAAAGCTCTTGGCTACTCTCTTGCTGACATTTCAGGTATAGCACCAAACTTGTGCATGCATCGGATTCACCTGGAGGATGAGTCAAAGTCTTCGATTGAGTGTCAGAGGAGGCTGAATCTGAACCTGAAGGAAGTGGTCAGGAAGGAAGTGATGAAGCTGTTGGAAGCAGAGATTATCTATGCCATCTCGGATAGTTCTTGGGTTAGTCTAGTTCACGTTGTGCCTAAGAAAGGAGGCATAACTGTGGTGAAGAACGAGAAGGACGAGCTGATCCCTACAAGGGCAATCACTGGTCACAGGATGTGTATTGACTACGGGAAGCTGAATGCGGCCACAATGAAGGATCACTTCCCATTGCCATTTGATATGCTCAAATTAATACCCTAACAGTACTAAAGCAGTAGTTGTAATATAGCTAGGGGTCGAACCACAAAGACTCACAGAGATCACACAATAGATTATATAGTATCGAATTAAGCTAAGCCAAACATATGTAATTGAAAGCAGTGCAGAAATTAAAAGAGTTGTAATTCAATTGGAGAGAATATAGGCTCAGGGTATTTCTCAGGAAATCAATGAATGCAGGTAAACTAACTAGCAGGATTCAGATTTAGCGCAGTTCTTGAACTCAAATCACTAAGGTATAATTAACCAACTGTCGTTGCGAAAACTATCTAAATCTAAATCCTAGGAATTCCAAATCTCTCTGCGAATCCTAAAGTCTAAATCAGCTTTAAAGTTCAGGTTTGATATGTTCACAAATCAATTAAACCAAATCTCTTTGCGAATAATCAATTTGCTCACCTAAGGTTCTATCATGTAATTAATCGCACTGTCGTGCCTAATCAATTGTCCTAAGATCTAAGTTCCAGATTCGTCAACCTAGAATTAGCTTTGAGAACAACCTAAGGGAATAACTAATTCAGATGGTGAATCCTAATAAACTAATCAACCTAGCATTCAAAGAAAACCCTTATGAGAACCCTGAACCTAAAGTGGATCTACTCAGACATGGAGAATGAAACAATCAACATAACTGAATAGATCATCAATAAAATAGAAAGAGTAACAAGAGGTTTTGAGATCTGATCTCGGACAAAGGGAGATTCAGACTTGTTTCTCTCAAACCAAAGTGAAATCAAACTTACAATAAAGCATAGCCATAAAAGTGGCTATAAAATCCCTATAAATAACCTAAAACACGAATTGGGGCTTCTTGTAATTATTAAAGACTTCTAGGCACTTTTGCAATTCTTCAAGTCTTGGAAAACTCGCGGGTCGTGTCTTGCTGCAATGGGTATCGATCGACACTGATCGTGAAATATGGTACTCAGCAACACGAACTTCAGCTTTGCTCCAAGATGCTCCAGAAAGCTCCAATAATTCCAATTATGCTCCAAACGTGCTAAGACCTGTAAAAGACTCTAAAACACTACGAAATAACATAAAGACTCTATAAAACAGACTTATATCATGGCCTAAAAGGGGTAAAAACCATGATATATCAACTCCCCCAGACTTAGCCTTTTCTTGCCCTCAAGCAAATAGAAGCCTAAACCAGAGAAAGAGGTTTGAAAACGTAGAGACTCACCTGTTCAGTAACAATTGCAAAGATCCTTTTCCCAAGCATCCAAATGTTACCTAACCAGCTTTTGATCTAACCACCATGTACTTCTCCGTAGACATTCGCAGCTTCCCAGACTACACACATTATCTCACAGCTTTGTTCAAGTAAAGCCCTCATCGCCAGTTTCATCGCTGCAGTTAATGTTCAAGAACTTTCTAGATTCTTTACCAGACAATATCATGACAAGGAACCACCCTTTTTAATACTTTTTGTATCAATTTCTCTCCCCCAGACTTATTTCTTATTATGTTCTTTCTTTTATTTTCAGCTTTGCATATACACATCAAGGTATGAGACGCGAGTATTGATGGTGTTAGCCACCGAATCTCCGGTTCTTCCCTCTCAATGTATCAAAGGATGTAGGCGAATAATGGCATCATAGGAAAATCCTAGCCTCGCTTCCAATCCTTTGTGTGATCATTCCCTCTTAAGTAGAATAATAGGATCGATGGAAATTTTCCTAACCCTCTACTCAGAAGAAAATCATTTCAATCTTTTATGCTCTTATTTATCAACTTATAACAGGGGAGAGAGATACCATAACTCTAAACACATGGGTTCCTTTATCAAATATGAATGATGAATCAAGCTCCGAAAACACTAACCACTCAGGTTTCAGAAGAACTCTGCTGGAGACATGGATGTTTTCTAGTCAACTGGTCAGTCTTTGGATTTTTCATTAGTCGATCTATAGCTGATCCTGTAACATTGGTCACTAAAAAAAAATCACATCAATAGGTTCAAGCACAGGATCATCATCTCCAACAAGTTTTGACTCAATAAAAGAACGAATGACGCGATAAAACAACTGACTCTAAGAAAAACAAACACAATGTCAGTAGACACCTCCCCCAGACTTGAACAACACTGTCCCCAGTGTTATCTAGCCTAGAGTCAGTGAAAGAAAACAAAAGAACTGAATAAAATTGGGAAAAACAAGAAGTTACCTTGCTGGAACATCGAGTATCGATCGTCACACAACCTGGTATCGATCGATACCAGGCTTAAATCGATATGATGATTCGTACATTTGCGATTGGTGTCGATCGATACCAGGGGGTATCGATCGACACTAAGATGATTTCAAATCTGCTCCTTGTTCATCCTGACACAAAACACAAAACGAAAAATAAAAATGAAAAAGCAGACTCACCAGTGGGTTGCCTCCAACCAAGCGCTCGTTTAACGTCAATAGCTTGACTGTAACGCCCTTCAGGCTGAATAAGAGTGAGAGCTTGCACCAAAACAGGCTCCACAGCTTGACATTGCTATCTTCAGAGTTTTGCTCAACATGCCTTGCACAAACTCCGCGTTTTCAAACCTCTTTCTCTGGTTTAGTTTTCTGTTTTGCTTGAGAGCAAGCGAAGGCTAAGTCTGGGAGAATTGATATATCATGGTTTTTACCCCTTTTAGGCCATGATATAAGTCCGTTTTATAGAGTCTTTCTACTATTTCGTAGTGTTTTAGAATCTTTTACAGGTTTTAGCACGTTTGGAGCATAATTGGAGATATTGGAGCTTTCTGGAGCAGTTTGGAGCAAAGCCGAAGTTCGTGTTGCTGAGTACCCGATTTCACGTCAAGCACTAATTGAGGCAGACACGACCCGCGACTTTAAATGAAGAGTTGAAGAATTGTAACTTGGTCCAGGAGTCTTTAATATTTACAAGAAGCCCCAAAACGTGATTTAGGTTATTTATAGGGATTTTACAGCCACTTTGTTGGCTACGCTTTATTTTTATTCTGAATTTGTGAGAGAGCTTTTGAAGGGAGACAAGTCTGAAACTCTGTTCGTCGAGAGAAGATTTCGAACCCTTTTGTTACTCTTTCTTATTTTCTATTGAGTATTTATTCAAACATGTTTATTGATTCAATTTCCATGTCTGAGTAGATCTTTTGTTAGGTTTAGGGATTCTCATAAGGGATTTCTTTGAATGCTAGATTGATTAGTTATTTAGGGTTCATAATCTGAATTAGTTCTTCGCCTTAAGTTGTTCTCAAAGCTAATTATGGATTGATCACCTAGAACTTAGATCTTAGATTAATCGATTAGGCACGACAGTGCAACTGAGTAATCTGATAGAGCCTTAGGTGAGCAAATTAATTATTCGCAAAGAGATTTGGTTTAATTGATTTGTGAAGATATCAAACTTGAAATTAAGGCTGATTTATTCTTAGGAATTTGCAAAGAAATTTGGGATTCTGAAGTTTAGATTTAGATAATTCTCGCAATGACAGTTGGTTAATTATACTTTAGTGATTTCAGTTCGAGAACCGTGCGTAATCTGAACCCTGATTAGTTAGTTTATTTTTCATTCATTGATTTCTTGAGAAATATCCCTGAACCAATCTCTTTCCCATCGACTTACAACTCGTTTACTGCTTACTGCTTTTTGTTTAATCTGAACTGTTTAGCTTGACTTGATACTATACAATTTATTGTGCAATTTCTCTGAGTTCTTCTGTTCGACCCCTGATATACTGCAGCAACTGCTTTAGTACTTTTTAGGGTATTAATTTGAGCATATCATCTACCAATGCAGCAAGATCATTGCTCTGATATGCTAGAACTAAATGAGAGCACTGATGACATCCTTTTGATAGATCCTCAAAACAGGCAAGTTGAATATCTCCCAGACGATACAGAGAAAGAAGATAAGGAAGATGAGTTCGAAGAAAGTGATAAACCAGATGATCAGAGTGACCGCGCTAGCTAGTAATTATTGTGGATTCAATGAATTAATATAATATTGTGATCGAGTAATTATTGTGAAATTTAAGTGATATGAATTCTATGAAATCCCCTAAACCCCAAACTTTATCCCATCTCCGATCTCCACTCATTTTCCGTCGTAGGTGCGGCGATTAATAAATTACGAGACATATGTGTCTATGTGTCTTGTAATTTATTAATTGTCCCAACAACGGTGGGAAATGAGCGGTGATCGGAAATGGGATTTAGTTTGGGGTTTAGGGGATTTATAAGGAATCGTCGCTAACTCGTCACTAATTGTGATTGTCACAAAATCGTTGCAAAATTAGCGACGATTTAGCCACGAATTATGACTAATCGTGGCCAATTTGTCGCAAACTGTGATTGTCACAAAATCGATGCAAATTTGCGACGATTTAGCCACGATTCGTCCATAAACCCTAAACCCTAACCTATTACCATCTCATTGTATTATGCATCTTTCAATGAAATTGATCTTGACTTTAGAGAATTGTTAGAAAATGAAAACTCGGTCAATCACAGTAATATCCATAAACTGAATCATTGTATTAATAATCTAACATGTACGCAAACTCTATGTTTTACTTATTTTTCAATCTCGATGAACTTATTGATAATTTCATTATTTTGGGTTTACGGTAAACATGTAAAGTTGTTTCTGGAATGTTGCAATCGACGTTACAATTTTGTACCTATACCCTAAACCCTAAAACAGATTTAACAAATTTCCTCACTAATTCGTTGCAAAATTTGCGACGATTTGGCGACGAATCGTCATAAATTATGAATTTAATTTACCGTGTGTCGGTAAATTAAACTCTCGCGTGTGGGAAATACAAGAATTTAATATTCCTCACAAAATCGTTGCAAAGTTAGCGACGAATTAGCCACGGTTTGATTGCGACGATTTAGCGATGATTCGTCGCTAAATCGACGCAAATTAGGATCGATTTAGCGACGACAACTAATCCTATATAAACACACGCTCAGATTTTCTTCATTCACTTTACAAATTTCTATCTTCCTCTTGCTTGACCACTCCTCCCGAATTCCTTGCGAAAAAGGTAAATTTTTTTTTTTTAATGTTTTTAATTTTAGTTAGTATAGATAGGAATGGAACAATTTAGGTCGGTAGAAACAAAATCAAATTAGGAAAAATAGCAGACTGACAGGGTGTTTATAGATAGTAATTTTTTTTCATTTTTATGCAGATGGGCCATCGTCGCTCACATTACAGTCAGTTTTTGAGAGAGATTGGTGATGCTTCGGGTACCGGATTTCCCGTGTCTTCTGAGGCTACGGAGACGGATTTCGTCCCGGCGACGCAAACACAGAGTGCTCCGCTGCCACAACCACCTCAGATTCCACAACCTGGAGGCCGTGCCCCGGCCCCATATGCCCACATGACGGTTCTTGATTTGCTTGCACAGCCGGGCCGTCATAGGCTTACGAGATTAGATCCGGATCATACTGACCGGTCGGAATGGTAATATATATATTTATTTATTTTACATTTATTATTACATATATATATTTATTTCTAACAATTCATAATTTTACAATTTTTTGTTTCAGGTTTGGAGTTGAATCCAAAGTTGGACGCACCGTTTCTGAAATCATCAAGTCCCATTTTATCGAGCCTCATACCAATTTTACCCAGGTCCCGCCACACGTCAATGAGACATGGTTCAAGATGTTTGCGGTACGTATGAAAAAATAATTTGTTCTCCCATAATTATTTTAATTATATTTAAATATATATTTAATTTAATTTTATAAAATATGTAATTATTTTTGTTTCTCATGCAGCAAAAATATAACTGGGATCTTTCGATTCATGGCGAGGTTGAAGCTTTGTTTCTCGAGAGGGTGAAGTTTCGTATCCAAGGCGTGGTTGGTGAATGGAAGAAAGCATGGAAGATTTCTGGCGATTTAGCAAAGCCCCTGCACATGGATAAAGTCATATGGGACGGCTTGGTGAGGTATTGGCTGGATCCGAAGTCCATCATAGCTTCGAAGAAGTGTTCGGCTTCCCGCAAAACCGTTGGTTCGGACGGGAAACGCAAGGCTTTGCCTCATACAGCTGGGGAAACACCTTTTGCGGGTGTTCGTCTACAGATGGTAATTAAATTTATTTAAATTAATTTATTTATGTAATTTACTTCGTCAATAACATAGTTTTTTTCCTCAGGCCGCCGAAGACGGAGGTGTACTCCCTCCGATGACCAAGATTTTTGAGCGGACGCACCGAAAGAAGGATGGTTCCTTTGTTTCAGAGACCGCCGAGCACATCTTCAATGAGGTGACTTCCAAGGTCACCGAACAAGAGACACAGCTCTCTCAACCGCTATCTCCAGGTAATTCGTCGGTCATGTCTAGAGGGTTGACCACACCCGATATTGACCGGATCTTCGGGCAGGTATATAGAATAGTTAGTACTTATTAATTTTTAGTTTTTAATTTTTTTAAAATTTCTAATTGTAAATTTATATATAGGTTGCCCCTAAGATAAAGGGGAAGGTTGTCGGGATGGGATCTATTCGAGATGTCTCGGCCGGTTCTTCATATGATCCGCTACAACGATCGCCAGAAGATGATCCAGTCGTCTTACGTGCCACGATTACGAGTCTTCAGGAGCGGGTTGAGACCGAGGCTACTCGGTCTACGTCATATCAGGCGAAGATTGCGAGTCTTCAGCAGCGGGTTGAACTAGATGCTACGCAGAATGAAATATTTCCCTTCGAATATTAGCAACGAATTAACGACGATAATTGTTTGCCATCGAATTAACAATGAAATATTTCCCTTCGAATTTCCATCGTTTTTACGACGTATTTATATTTACGAAGATTTCAACGTATTTATATTTCCATCGTAATTTCAATGTAATATTTACGAAGATTTTACTAAGAAAATTTACCGACGATTTAGCGAGGAATTGTTGTCCCTCGTACTTTCCAGACGATTTTACGACGATTTGTGATTTGCGACGATCAGTTAATGACGATCTCTGTTTCGTCGCAAATTCGATTGAAATCGTCTTTTGCAACGATTTTACAACGATATCGTTCGTTGCAAAAAGGGTGTTTTCTTGTAGTGATGATTGCTTGTGAAGATTGAGGTTTGGGTCTGATTCATGTAGGGAAGGATATGGCTAATACCTTTTGAGTATATTTGCTTGATCGCATTTTAGAGGTAGTAACTTGGCAATTAAACTTGAACTTTTTCAATGATGTTATGAAATTGAGCTCTTACTCAATCTCTCTCCTTTTCTTGTTTCATATCTTGTTGCTTGAGGAAAAGCAAGGAAGTAAGTTTGGGGGAGTTGATATGCATGCATTTTACATGATCTAGCATGCATTTTAGATAGAACTTTTAGTTATTTGCATTGCATAATCATAGCTTTGTATGGCATTTTAGTTTCAATTAGAGTATTAGGTGCTTTTAATTAGGTCCTATGAGTTTTGCATGCATTTGGAGTGTTTTTAGGTGATTTGGAGACTATTGATGATATTTGGAGAATGGGCCAAAGTAGAATGCAAAGTCCATCCGAGATGCCGGAATAATGTGGCTGAACGAAGGATCTCTGATCTGAATCAGCTTCAATGTTCTTCACGAAATGTTGTACCGAGGAGTGACATCGGTATTCACCAGAGGAGCATCAGGACAGTTTCTCACCCAAACCAGCCGAGCTCAACCAAGGTCTCCAATCCGAATTAGCTTCTATGGTCTTCACAAACGTTGTAGCCTAGTGAGTTAGCTCTCCACAGGAGTTTGGATCAAGTCATTCGGACATGTGGTTTGAGAGATATGGTTAATTTACCATAGACATGTCCGCATGGCCGAGACCATTGCAACTTCAGAAGCCCTTAATACCGACGTGCAATACCGAGCTGTGAGGTCGGTATTGCTGCCATTGACCAGAGTTGACCCAGTTTGACCAGAGTTGACCCAGTTTGACTCTTTTGACTATTTAAACTTTCAAAACCTAATTTCTTAAGATCTATCCTATTTTTCTAATGCAAAAAACCCCCCTTTTTGGATTTGCTAAGTCTTTTGTAAGGATCTTGGTTTTTATTTATGCAAATCTAAGTTTTGTTATTCTAGTTTAATCTTTCTTTCTCTAATCTTTCTTTTCATTAATCATTTAATTATGGGATTAATCATTTCTCTTATGGGATTTGAGGGTCTTATAATGATGATTAGTGAGTGGTTTACTTTAAAGCTCATGAGTGAGGTTGATTAAGGTGTCTTCATGAATGATTAAAGATGTTTAAGGCTTAATCCATCTTCTCCCTCCCTTATCTAATGATCCCAATGCTAGATTATGCTTGGAAAGACCAGTTTAGACCGTAGGGCATTTCATGCACACCAAGTGTTTAATGAAATGCCCATACCAATTAGATAAGAGGTTTTACTCATTTAGCCTAAGGGATTAGTTGTCTAAAGAGTATTATGGCCATTGGAATTGGATATTTATGCTTGGTAATTAACTTCTCACAAATGGAAATTTGTTCTTGATTAGTTAGTTAACAAAGTGATTAATACCATGGAAGTGGATTAGTCTTGTTTAGACATGCTAAGCTAAGGGAGAAATGCTTTCTTGTGCCCCTTAGCATCCTTGATCAATAAATGGAGACACCAAAGTCAATAACCTCATTCTTGAGCTTGCTCTAGTCATTTATAAATTTCGATTAGCAATTGTCTACTTGTTTACTTGTTTGCTTTGTTCATTTGAATCATTTAGGTTGTTAGAAAACTAAAACCATCTTGTAGCTTAACTCAATTAGTTATATGGATTCTCATTGCTTTGGAACTTAACTCATTGGTTCGATACCTCTTATACTACCTAGTATCTAGAGTAATTGATATCTAGAAAGACTTGCAAAAGTCGACTATCACTATGCAACCTAATCCACTCTCGTGCTCATAGGTTAACTATACCATAATCCACTGTCGTGCTCATAGGGCAAGCTGCACCCTAGTTCATAGACCTAGCGGTTAGCTTAAGCATAAGCAATAAACACAACAATAAGCGAAAACCACAAAAGATAAATCCCTATTTGTGTCTAATTCAATGATTCATGGATCCCTTCGTAACCCTAAACCTAACTATGGAACTACTCAGACATGGTAACGGAAAACAAGCAAGGAGATGAAAAACTCATAATATAAAAAGAGAGAAAGGGTTTAGAATTCTTCTCAATAGATGCAGAGATTCTTCTCCAAAGCTTACAATGATCAAGAGCAAAAAGTTTGAATAGAAATTAAAGCGTAGCCGTCAAAGAGGCTAAAAATAGAGTATATATAGGTCCTAGGTCGAATTAGGTCGAAACATGCAGTTTTCGGGGTAAAACAGGAAATTCAGAAATTTCCTTTTTCTTCTCCTAGGCACGCATCGACCGATGCACTTCTTGCATCAGTCGATTCCAATCCCTCGGGCAAGTCCGAACCGACCGATGCACTCCTTGCATCGGTCGATTCTCCTTCATTGAATGGTGTCTCCATCGGTCGATTCCAATCTCTCGGGCAAGCCAGAACTGACCGATGCACTCCTTGCATCGGTCGATTCTCCTTCATCGAATGGGGTTTCCATCGGTCGATTCACCTAGTGCATCGTTCGATTCCAATCTCTCGGGCAAGCCTGAACCAACCGATGCATTCCTTGCATCGGATGGTGTCTCCATCGGTCGATGCAGTCCTTGCATCGACCGATTCTACCTTTTCTTCACTGTTCCATGCGTTTTTGTCCGAGTAATTCCAATATCTTCCTTAGACGCCTTTTTACTTGAGATAACTAAATAAATGACTAAAAGACTCTAAAAACGAACTTTGACTCGATAAAACATTTGAAAGGAATACTAATCATGCGTTAGAAAATGACAAAAGCCAAGCATATCAATTCCCCCAGACTTAGTCTTTTGCTTGTCCTCAAGCAAACAGAAAACTAAGCAAGAAGAAAAGGTTTGAAAAAGCACGGAGACTCACATTTCCTTTAGAATTATGTAATGACCATTACCTTAGTAATCCACGTATTGCCGAACTAGTTTTAGATCGAACCACCATGTACTTCTCTGCAAGCATCTCAGCCTTCCCAGATTCAACACATAGTCTCAGATAATAATTCAATAGCTATCATCGCTGGGTCTCATCAAAGATCATAGTGCCAAGAACCTTCTAGACTCTTTCCCATTCGATATTATGACAAGACGATCACACAACCTTTGGTACCTTTTCCTTCCCCCATACTTATTCTTTTCTCACTTTCTTTTCGTAGGGCCAATGGCTGATGGAACGCGAGTATTGATGGTTTTTGCCACCGAATCCCCGGTTCGTTTTAGTGCCACCCTTTTATTCTAAGGTGTAGGCGAATAGTGGTATCTCTGGAAATTTTTCTAACCTCGCTTCTAACCTTTAGTATGATCATCTCTTTCGAAGTAAAATAATGAGATCGATGGAAATTTTCCTAGCCTTTTACTCGAAAGAAAATCATTTAATCATTTCTGCTTTTTATTTTAAATAAGGGGGAAGAGTACCATACTTTCACACAGGTCGTCTTGTCAGGTACGGATGAGGAGTTAAGCTCTGAAGATAGCAATCACGATGATGAGGTAAAAAGAAGAACGCATAAATTATCTCAAGCTTTTACAATTTTCTGGAAACATGGATGCCTGATAAGCTCAAAATGTAATACCCTAAAGGTACTAGCAGCTATGTCGTTGTAGTACTTAGGGGTCGAATCCACAGAGACTCAAGATCACAAAATAGACTATATAGGTTCGAATTAAGGTAAGTAAAATCAATGAGAATAAGAAATAAAACAAAGCAAATAGATCTAGTGAGAATTCGATGGAGGTAAAAGCTAAGCTTAAGGAATTTCGCAGAGATTCAAGTAAAGCATATGGATAGAAAGTAGAGATTATAATTAAGCACGGTTCTAGAACTCAGAACACTACACCAAATCAACCAACTTTCGCTGCACTGATTACTATGTTTCAGAAGTTAAGAAACCAAATTTCTTTGCGAAACCTAGACAACTAAACATGCAATAAGCTCAGGTCTGATTTGTTCACAATTCTCCCTAGCCAAATTTCTTTGCACTAAACAAAATTGTTCATCTAAGTTTTTCAAGTTAATTAACCAACTTTCGCTGAGAGAACTAACCTATGATCTTAATTCTAGGTAGCTAATCTAGAACAAGCTTTAAGAACTACTTAGATGAAGAACTCAATAAGATGAATCTCTAGATAGTTTAACCAATTTAAAAATTCATGAAGAGCTCTTTGAAAAACCCTAAACTTAACTAGCAAACTACTCAGACATGATCAATGGAACAAAAATCATAGATGAATAGAATTGCATAAAAGAATTCAATAAGAAAACAAAGAGGTTCAGAGTTGTGTACCCAAAAGCCCTCAAGACAAATCTCTGTCAAAGTATGAAGAATAATAATCGCCTCCAAAACACGTTTTGGGGCTTCTTGTAAATAATAAAGACTTCTGGACCAAAGTGCAATTTCTTCAGATAATGAAAAAGTCGTGTTTCCTTTCTTCAGGCAGTTGGTATCGACCGACACCAGGTGGTATCGCTCGATACAAGGACCTCAAATCGACCCTCACAACAACATGTTCCTTGCTTAGCTCCAAAATGCTCCAGAATGCTTCAATATCTCCAATTTAGCTCCAAACGTACCGAAACCTGAAAAGACTCAAAAAGACTCCAAAAATACTAGAAAGACTGTAAACGAGACCTATATCATGGTTAAAACCGGATAAAAACCATGATATATCAATGCCTCTGTTTGACTGGTCAACCTTAAGATTTTCCATTAGTCTGATCTAAAAGTAGCCATGCGACGATATTCACTTAGATGCAAGTCACATAAAAATTCAAAGGTCCTGATCATAATCTCCAACAGGTTTTGACTCAATAAAACAAAATGATTCAAATAAATTATCAAAATGACTAAAGAGGAAAAACAAAACATAGGAAGAAAAATAGTGTTAGTAAATGACAAAGACCCTCCCCCTAGACTTACTTCACACCGAAAACAGACTCAAAAAAAAAAAGGCCAAACAGACTCAAACAAAATATAAAATAAACGAAAACGTATCGGTGTGTTGCCTCCCACCAAGCGCTTGTTTTAAGTCATTAGCTTGACTCATAAGCCTTCTAGGCGTGGGATGGATCATCGAGGGGGATAAATTCTTCCCCATCCATTTCTATGTCAGCGAGGTATGGTTTTAGTCGCTGACCATTAACCACAAACTCATCTCCTGTAGAGCTCAGCAGCACCACAGCTCTGTACGGTCTCACCTCCTTGATTGTGAATGGTCCGGACCATTTCGATCTCAGCTCTCCTGTGAAAAGTTTAAGGCGAGAGTTGTAGAGCAATACCTGATCATTTGCAGCGAAATTCCTGGGAATGATCTTCTTGTCATGATACGCCTTGGTCTTTTTCTTGTAACTCTTTGAACTCTCATACGCCAAGTGATGAATCTCTTCCAGTTCGTGTAGTTGTATCGCCCTTCGTTCAGAGGCGGATTTAATGTCATAGTTTAGCAGTTTCACGACCCATGCTGCCTTGTACTTGAGCTCCACGGGAAGATGGCATGATTTTCCATAGACAAGGTGGAATGGTGTCATACCTAAAGGTGTCTTATAGGTAGTCATGTACCCCCAAAGAGCGTCATCTAGCTTTGTAGCCCAATCCTTTGTCGTCGTGTTCACAATCTTTTGCAATATACCCTTGATTTCCCTGTTGGAGATTTTGACCTGTCCACTCGTCTGCGGATGGTACGGAGTGGTTACCTTATGCTTGACTCCATGCTTCTTCAAGAGCCCTTCAAAGGCCTTGTTAATGAAATGAGATCTACCATCGCTTATCACCGCTCTAGGGACACCAAACCTTGGGAAGATCACAGATTTGAACATCTTCAAGACCACCTTGGCATCGTTTGTTGGGCTAGCCAGAGCTTCAACCTATTTAGACACATCGTCAACCGCGGCGAGGATGTATTCATTCCCATAAGACGATGGGATGGGATCCATGAAATCGATACCCCACACATCGAACACTTCGATTTTTAATATGAAATTTTGTGGCATTTCATTTCTCTTGCCAATATTTCCTTGTCGCTGACATGAATCACATTTGGAGATGAAGGCGTGTGCGTCGCGAAATATAATTGGCCACCAGAAACCGGCTTGCAGGATCTTGAACACCATCTTGAAAGTGGCAAAGTGTCCAGCGTATCTTGAACCATGACAGTGGAACAGAATACCAGGAATTTCCTCCTCCGAAACACATCGCCGCGGAGCATTGCTTGTATAAGTATGGCTCGTCCCAAAAATAGCGTTTGATATCCCTTAAGAATTTCCTCTTCTTGTTCCCGGCGAAGCCATTTGGTTCTTTTTCTGCCGCCAAGTAGTTTGCTATCTCACCAAACCAGGGCATTTCGGGGAGGTTGTCGTGATGTGAAGATGTGTAGTAGTCATCGTATGCAATACTGATCGCGTACACGTTCTCATCAGGTAGGATGTCGTCCAATGGAGTTTCTTCAACCAACTGTAACCTAGATATATGGTCCGCTACTCCATTCTCGATCCCTTTCTTGTCTTTGATCTCAAGATCTAATTCCTGCGGTAGAAGGATCCATCGCAAAAGTCTAGGTTTGGCTTCCTTCTTCGTAAGCAGGTACCTTAGGGCAGCATGATCAGTAGGCACTACAACCTTAGATCCTACAAGATAAGATCTGAACTTCTCTAAGGCAAACACGATAGCAAGGAGCTCTTTTTCGGTCGTAGCGTACTTGCACTGCACATCATCTAGAGTTCTGCTGGCGTAGTAGATAACATGAAGCTTCTTGTCCTTACGCTGTCCCAAAACAGCCCCTAATGCGAAGTCTCTAGCATCAGTCATTACCTCGAAAGGTAGATCCCAGTCTGGCGGTTGGGTAATTGGTGCGCTGATAAGAGCTCCCTTTATCGTGTGAAATGCCTCTAGACAATCGCTGTCAAAATGAAACTTCACATCCTTCCACAGCAATCGCGACAAGGGTCTAGCAATCTTGGAGAAGTCTTTGATGAACCTCATGTAGAACCCCGCATGACCCAGGAAGCTTCTAATCCCCTTGACAGAATCAGGGGACTGTAGGCTAGTCAACACCTCGATCTTGGCCTTGTCCACTTCTATCCCTTATTCTGAGATCCGATGACCCAAGACAATCCCATCTCTGACCATAAAGTGGCACTTCTCCCAATTCAGCACCAATTGCTTTTCCTCGCAGCGTTCTAACACCCTGTACAAATTAGAAAGACAGACAGAGAAGAAAGATCCGTACACAGAGAAGTCGTCCATGAAAACCTCCATTATGTCCTCGATCAAGTCGGTGAAAATTGACATAGTGCATCGCTGGAATGTTGCTGGGGCATTACACAAGCCAAATGGCATTCTACGATAAGCAAACGTACCATAAGGGCTTGTGAACATGGTTTTCTCCTGATCGTCTGGGTGGATGGGTATCTGAAAGAAGCCAGAATAACCATCTAGAAAAAGTAGTAGGGGTGGTTAGCCAACCTTTCAAGCATTTGATCAATAAAGGGCAAAGGAAATGATCTTTGCGAGTAGCGGCATTCAACTTCCTATAAACGATACACATCCTATGCCATGTGACAGTTCTAGTTGGTAACAACTCATTTTTCTCATTTTTAACAACTATAACACCACCCTTTTTGGCACAACATGGACTGGGCTAACCCAAGTACTATCAGAGACAACGTATATAATACCCACCTCTAGAAGTTTCATTATCTCTTTCTTTACAACATCCTTTAGATTCGGGTTTAACCGTCTCTGATGTTCAATCGAAGTCTTAGATTCATCCTCTAGATGTATCCTATGCATGCAAAGATCGGGTGAAATCCCTGTGAGATCATCTAGTGAGTAGCCTAAAGCTCTACGATACTTTCTGAGTTCACATAGAAGCGAAGCAGTTTCCACATTGTTCAACTCAGCATTGATGATTACAGGGTAAGTGGAGGACATCACTGCAATCTTTAGAAACCATCATGACATTATCTTCAGTGGATACCCTTCTTGTTACTAAGCTCTTCATATAATTCTTCAACGAAGGTATCATTTGGATCACATCAACAAGGGGAAGCTTCACCACAAGATCACTCAACATATCCTTGCATTTGGCTTCCTCTAGGTCCTTTGATAAGCTCAAATTAATACCCTAAAAGTACAAAAGCTTTGTCGGTTGTAATACTTAGGGATCGAATCCACAGAGACTCAAGGAAACACACAATAGATTGTATAGATGAGAATTAAGCTAAGTGATCAAGGGAATTGAAAACAGATACGTAACTTAAACAAGTTGTATGTTCGATTGGAGAAAGATCGGTTCATGGTATTTCTCAGAAAATCAATGAATGCAGACAAACTAATTAATCAGGGTTTAGGTTGCGCACGGTTCTTTAACTCAAATCACTAAGTTATCATTAACCAACTCTCGTTGCGAGAATTATCTAAGCCTAAATCCTAAAATTCCAAATCTCTTTGCGAATCCTAAAGTCTAAACCAACTTTTAGTTCAAGTTTGATTTGTTCACAAAACAACTAAACCAAAACTCTTTGCGATTAGTTATTTTGCTCACCCTAAGTTCTATCAGGTTTCTCAATTGCACTCTCATGCCAATCGCTTAACCTAAGATCTAAGTTCTAGGTGATCAACCTAGAATTAGGTTTGGAGACAACCTAAGGCAAAGAACTAATTTAGATTATGAACCCTAAACAATAAATCAACCTATCATTCAAAGAAATCCCTTATGAGAACCCTAAACCTAACAAGAAATCTACTCAAACATGGAAATTGAAGCAATAAACATGATTGAATAAATACTCGAATAAATAATAAGAAAGGCTAACAAGAGGGTTCGAAATCTTCTCTCGGGCGAACAGAGTTTCAGACTTGTCTCCCTTGAAAAACTCTCTCACAAAACCAAAGTAAAATAAAGCATAGTCATCAAAGTGGCTGTAAAATCCTAATAAATAACCTAAGTCACGTTTTGGGGCTTCTTGTAAATAATAAAGTCTTCTGGGCAATTTTGCAATTCTTCAATTCTTCATTTAAAGTCGCGGCTCGTTTCTGCTTCAGTGAGTATCGACTGATACTAGTCAGTATCGACCGATACTAGTCAATATCGACCGATACTAGTCAGTATCGACCGATACTAGTCAGTATCGATCGATACTCAAGCTTCAAATTGGGTACTCAGCAACACGAACTTTGCTTTGCTACAAAATGCTCCAGAAAGCTCCAATATCTCCAATTATGCTTCAAACGTGCTAAAATATGTAAAAGACTCTAAAACACTATAAAATAGTAGAAAGACTCTATAAAACAGACTTATGTCATGGCTTAAAAGGGGTAAAAATAATGATGTATCAACTCCCCCAGACTTAGCTTTTGCTTGCCCTCAAGCAAACAGAAAGCTAAACCAGAGAAAGAGGTTTGAAAACACGTAGACTCAACTGTTCGTGAAACAGTGCAATGACCCTTTTTCTTTAGTGCTCCACATATCACCTAACCAGTTCCAAATCTAACCACCATGTACTTCTCCGTAGACATTCGCAGCTTCCCAGACTACACACATTATTTCACAGCATTGTTCGATCAAGCTCATCATCGCCAATTTCATTGCAGTGATTAATACCAAGAACCTTCTAGATTCTTTCCCATAAAATATCATGACAAGGAACCATCCAATTTCACACTTTCTGGTATTATTTCCTCTCCTCCAGTCTTATTTCTCATTATGTCTCTTGCATATACATATTAAGGTTCGAGACGCGAGTATTGATGGTGTTTGCCACCGAATCCCCGGTTCTTCCCTTAAAAGTAATCAAAGGTATAGGCGAATAATGGTATCACGGGAAATTTTCCTAACCTCGCTTCCACCTTTGTGTGATCATTTCTTCTGAAGTAGAATAATGGGATCGCTGAAAATTTTCCTAACCCTCTACTTAGAAGAAAATCATTTCATCTTTTAATGCATCTTATTTATTAACTTGTAACAGGGAGAGAAATATCATTACTTTAAACACATGGGTTCCTTTGTTAGATATGAATGAGGAATCAAGCTCTATGGACATCAGTCACATCAATGAAGTGCAATAGAAATTTTGGCTCAGGCTTTAAAGAACTTTGCTGGAAACGTGAGTGTCTTCTAGTAAACTGGCCAGCTTTTGGATTTTTCATTAGTCTGATCTAGAACTGATTCTGTAACAATGGTCACTTAGAAGTAGAGTCAAAATAAAAGATTCAAGAAAAAGATCACAATTTGCAACAGGTTTTGACTCAATGAAACAAATTTTGACTCAAAAACGACTGACTCTAAGAAGAAAAACAAACACGTTGTCAGCAACTACCTCCCCCAGACTTGAATAACACTGTCCCCAGTGTCATCTAGCCTAAGGTTCGTGAAAGAAAGCAAAAGAACAGAGTGGAATTGTGAAAATCGGAAATCGTACCTGTGAAGGTGATGAGTGTCGATCGATACAGACTGGTATCGAGCGATACCAGCTCTATCTCGACACACAGATTTCAAATCAGTGGCATCGAGTTGCTTAACTCAGGGAAAGTGATCCAAAGTGTTAGAAGTTAGCACTGTTATGAACACTCAAAAAAAAGTTAATAGCAACAAGATAATGAGGCATAAATCCATGAGTTCAAATGCAAAAAATAAAGCTGACATAAGTTTAACACAAACGAAAAATAAAAAAGAAGAAAAGAAAAACAAACGTGAAAACAGAAAAAGACTAATCCTATGTCGCCTCGGAATCGCTATCAACATCAGCATCACCAACAGGAGAAGGATCAACCGAAGTCTGCGAGGTTCCAGGCTGAGACGAAGGAGCAGCGTCCGTGTCAGTCATGCAGCGGCAGCGAGAAATAGCATTCCAGATGCTCCTCATACTCTCTATCATCACCTTCTGAAAGGCAGATGGCTCCATCTGAAGTTCCAAATGAGAAGGAAATGATGGTGCAAGGATAGAAGAAGTCGCTGCTCGCGATCGCTGGGCTCGTCCTCCCTGGCGTGAAGTAGATGGAATGTCAGCAGCAGCAGGTGCAGGCGCAGGAGCTCGTCGTCTAGTCGCAGGTACTCGAATCAACATGTGCGGATGGGGCTCGAAACGAAGCTGAGAAGGATCCTCGAGATTGTCTGTCAGCGTGTCGTTAGGGAGCTGCACCAGAAAATCTCCAGCAAATGTAGTGAAGAGCCAACGCCTCTGGGGCTTCAACCACGTAAGGTTCTTCAGATGGCTCTCATCCATAAACCGAGGCGTAGTGATTATCGAGTAACTCGTAGTACTGATCCCGAGGTGCTGGAAGATAGGAGTGAGGAGATTACCAACTATCTCTGTCTTGGCCTTCGTGCTCGTGCTCGTGAATGGTTTGGTCTTCAAATAGACCAAATGATGCGCAAATACATCGCCAAGGTTGACCTCTGTAAGCTCAGGCAATGCGAAATCCTCCTCAGGAATAATATATTTGATAGCCAGGCACATAAGTAGAAGCTCGGACACCCTCATCTTGTTTGGTTCCATCTTGAACAAGAGAGTGGTGCTCAGGATCCTAAAAAAACAGCGCAGGACCGGGTGTCGTATATCCATCTGAGTGGACTCCTTAGAGAATTAAGCACCATTCCTGAAATGCTCCCAAAATCGCTGCATGTCATGATGCTGCGCCGGAAGAGTAACCCTCCTGCAATCCCGCAGAAAACCATAGATGTCACAGAGATCAGAGAGTGGCAACCTGTACCTCACTCCACGAGCCATGAAAGTCAAAGTACCCTTATATGCGTCCCGGAGAACTTCGTCCTGGTAGTAGACGTCAACTGTCGCCATGAACTGACGAACCAAGTACGGGTAAAGATCATACTGCTGGGTAGCCATCTGGCCAAGACCAATCTTCTCAAGCAAACGGGCCAGCTCTGTGCCAAGACCCAAGCGACGCATGGAGACCGCGTCAACAACCCGAGTAGGCTGTATAGCAACTCCCAACCACGCGTTATAGTGCAGCGTGTCATAATCATCCCACTCCTCCAAGATGGGTCTGTAGGTGCAGTCATCACTCTGCACAACCTCCTTCTCCGTCCCGTTCCAATCTCGATGACAAGGAATCCTGGCCTTCTCGTTCATCTTAGGCCAAGGACCTCTGCGTGGGGCTACATGAACATCAGGAGCAGATGCAGCGGCAGTTGCAGCAGGTGAATCAGAGCTCGATGTGTCTGAAGTTCTTGCTCCCTTTTTCCTAGATGCCATCTGCAAACAAAGACAGAAAGACACGGCATAAACCAACACCTATCAGCAATCACAACAAATTCGTATCATCAGACACGAATGGTGTCGATCGATACTAGAGGGTATCGATCGATACCCTAGCCATTGCTAGTTCATCGAATTTCCACAATCCAAATTATCCAAGAGTCGAAACTAAAGGCAATTAAATGCAAGGAAGAGTGCGAAACTACTCTAGAGCATCTTAGCAAATGATAGTCGTCAAGAAAAACAAATGCTAAGGAGTAAAATCTCACAAACCTCAAACCTAAAAATCGGACTGAACATGTGGAATTAAGAATACATACCTTTGCTGATTGGAGAAACAAATGCTAGAAGGAGATAGAGGATGAAAATCTAATGAATCTAGGCACTTGAATTACCAAAATCGGTGAAGAAACGAGAGAGATGTGATTTGAGAGGAAGAAGGAGGCGGTATCGATCGATGGAGAAGAAAGAAAAAAAAGAAAAACCCAAGGGTTTTTAAAAGAAAACTTACCTGCCCGCGCGGTGTCGATCGACACCGTATAGTATCGGTCGACACTCGTGACCAATTCCTGCTCTTTCTCCGCGACTGTGGTATCGATCGACATGGACTGGTGTTGATCGATACTTCTCCTCTTAATCTGCTTCACGTTAAGACACAAGACACAAAACTAAAAATAAAAACAAAAATAAAAGACTTATGTACAGACTCACTAGTGGGTTGCCTCCCACCAAGCGCTTGTTTTACGTCACGAACTTGACTTTATGGACGATCAGTCACGATAAAAATGAGAACTTCCTCCAAAACAAGCTCCATAACTTGACGTCGCCAGCTTCATAGTTATGCTCACCATGCTCTCCATAAACTCATTTCCTTTCTCTTTCAGCTCAGAAGTGAGAATAACTCTAGCCTTAGAGAATGGTTTTGAGGTTCCTTTGCACTTCACCTTATATTCAATCGAATCTCCATCACACTGCTGAGGGATTAAGGTCACATGGGTGGCACTCCCAACTCTTTTGTTCTTCACCTTCTTCTTTGCCTTAGCCGTTTTTATGTCTTTTTTGGTGATGATAGAAGGACGATCTAGAACTTCTATGACAGTTGGCTCATTATAAGGCTTGTCCAAAAGATCAACGTCTCTCCTGATACAACGGTGATGCAACATATATGTTAGGGCGCTCTTCCAGCAGGAATGGCTTTGTAGGAGACATGTTCGTCAATGTATGAAAACAAGATTCTCTTACTGGGCGTGTCCATGGTTGCACCAGCCGTGGCCATGAACGGTCTTCCAAGAATCAAAGGCGTACTAGATCTTGCATTCATCTCCACAACCTGAAGATCAGTAGGAACTAGACAGTCTCCTACATTAACCACCAAATCAGGGATTGTTTCGTACGGAACTGAGGTGGAATAGTTCGTGGATGCGAGAGTCATCTGAGTAGATTGAATATCACCAATTTTCAACCTCTCTGCGAGTGCTTTTGATATGACATTGACACTAGACCCTGAATCAACGAGAGATTCCTTGAATTCAACTCCCGAGATAGAGCATGGAACTGAAAATTTTCTTGGGTCTTCCCTCTTAGTCAACTAATTCATCGGTGGTGGTGTGCTTCTTGCCTTGATGAAGATTGCCTTGATCTCTTCCTCAGTTTCTCTGCAATTTCGGAAGTAACAATCCAAATGGCGATTTTCAAAAGCTTCTTCAAAAGACATAGTATGGGGAATTCTCATCACCATCTTCTTAAAAGCGAACAACTTCTCTGAAGTGATGGGATTCATGAGATGTCTAGGTGGTCTAGGATATGGCACCTTAGGCTTGTAGACACGTTCCTCAGTCATCTCCGGTTTTTTCACAATTTCCGGCTCAGTCTGCGAGGGGTGTCGATCGACACAAGTAGTGGTGTCGACCTCAGAGTGGGTATCGATCGACACAGGAAGGGTATCGATCGATACTCGGGGAGCTGACACGTCTGGAGAAAGTATTTGGACTGGTGTCGATCGATACTCGGTGGTGTCGGTCGATACCCTCGGATTTTCTGAATCCTCATCGTCATATTCTACAGGGTTTTTGAAATTACCTTCACTTCTTAAGGTGATTGCATTGATGTATTCATTATGTGCCTGAACCATCTTTCCATTGACAGCTGCTGCAGTCTGAGCTACTTGAGTTTCCAGCATCTTCTGATGAATACTGAGAGATTCAATTTTCCCATTAAGATCTATGTACATAGCGTCCATCTTCCCATTGAGGTCCACTATCATCTTCTGCTGTCCCTGAAGAATCTGTTCAAGCATAGACTCAACCTTGCTCTCTGAGGTTTAACAGGTAGAGGTTCATAAGAAGAATTCTCATAGGTGCTGAGCATTGTTGGTGAAGTTTCGGTTGATGTTTTGCTGGTATTGATTTCTCTGACCTTGAAAACCAGAACCACAGATGTAGTTAACATCCTCCACTTCATCTTCAGCAGCAAAGTGGACCGCTTTTTGGGTCTTTCCCATCAACAGATTGTGCATTGAATCTAACTTAGCATTCACCTCAGCAATCTGACTGCCATCCAAGTTACCAGCTTGCTTTTTGCGCTCCATGTATGCATTCTTGGAACTATTGCGAGAAGCCAAGTTCTCAATAAGCACATAGGCGTCGTCGGGATACATGGTGTTGAAATTCCCATTACTTGCAGCATCTAAGTACATCTGATACCTACAATCGATCCCTCTGTAGAATGTACCCAGCAGCTGAACCTGAGTGAACCCATGGTGCGGATAATCTCTCTGATATGACTTGAAACGAATCCAAGCAGCCTTGAGTTCCTCTGTCGGACCTTGAGAAAACTGAGAAATCTTGTTCCTAAGCTCTTCGGATCTCGCATCATCATAGAAATTATTCAGGAACGCATTCTTCGACTCATCCCATGTAGTTTGCGAACCCGAAGGCAACTGCTTCAGCCAATAAGCTGCATCCCCACTAAGAGAGTATGGGAAAAGCTTGCAGAAGAGGAACTCATTGGGCACTCCATTGTACTTCATACCGATGACGAAGTCCTCGAACCTCTCGATATATTCCATGGGGTGTTCATGAGATAGACCATGGAAAGGATGCTGACTCACAAGAGCGTAGTACGCAGGTTTCAGCTCAAAGACAGTCCACTGAAAAGTTGGAATGCGAATCGCAGCTCGATTGGCATAGAACTGATCAGGTCTGTTGTACTCACCCATAGTTCTACCACGATTAACCACATCATTCCCAACATTCACAACAGCTGCAGGGGCAATGATGGTTCAACCTTCATCTAGTCGTTGCCCTCTCTCATTGCAAAATTGACCCTCTTGGTCTCTCAAAGTTCCAGCATCATCACAAATCAATACCACTGGATTGTCTATGATGGCTTCTTTGCTTTCATGTTTGCACGTTCCGAATTTGCTAGCTCATTGTTGGAAAGATTAACTAGCTGAGTGCTCTTGTTCCTCCGGGTTTCGCGAGTGGCATACACCTGAAACACACTAGGCAAGGCACGTAAGTAACAAGAAAACGACGAGTATCGACCGACACTGAGTAGTATCGATCGATACCGACGAACTTAGTCGAAACTCTTAAACTAAAATCTAATGGCGAATTGAGTCCCCGGCAATGGTGCCAAATTTGATAATCTCAAATAAATACCCTAAAAGTACTAAAGCTTTGTCGGTTGTAATACTTAGGGATCGAATCCACAGAGACTTAAGGAAACACACAATATATTATATAGATGAGAATTAAGCTAAGTGATCAATGGAATTGAAAACAGATACGTAAATTAAACAAGTTGTAAGTTCGATTGGAGAAAGATAGGTTCAGGGTATTTCTCAGGAAATCAATGAATGCAGACAAACTAATTAATCAGGGTTCAGGTTGCGCACGGTTCTTAAACTCCAATCACTAAGGTATAATTAACCAACTCTCGTTGCGAGAATTATCTAAGCCTAAATCCTAAAATTCCAAATCTCTCTGTTAATCCTAAAGTCTAAGCCAGCTTTTAGTTCAAGTTTGATTTGTTCACAAAATAACTAAACCAAATCTCTTTGTGAATAGTTATTTTGCTCACCCTAAGTTCTATCAGGTTTCTCAATTGCACTCTCGTGCCAATCGCTTAACCTAAAATCCCTTATCAGAACCCTAAACCTAACAAGAAATCTACTCAGACATGGAAATTGATAAATAAACATGATCGAATAAAAACTCGAATAAATAATAAGAAAGAGTAACAAGAGGGTTCGAAATCTTCTCTCGGACGAACAGAGTTTCAGACTTGTCTTCCTTGAAAAACTCTCTCACAAAACTAAAGTAAAATAAAGCATAGCCATCAAAGTGGCTGTAAAATCCTAATAAATAACCTAAGTCACGTTTTGGGGCTTCTTGTAAATAATAAAGTCTTCTGGGCAATTTTGTAATTCTTCAATTCTTCATTTAAAGTCGCGGCTCATGTCTACTTCAGTGAATATCGACTGATACTAGTCAGTATCGATCGGTACTCAGCTACACGAACTTCTGCTTTGCTTCAAAATGCTCCAGAAAGCTCCAATATCTCCCATTATGCTCCAAACGTGCTAAAATATGTAAATGACTCTAAAAAACACTACAAAATAGTAGAAAGACCCTATAAAACGGACTTATATCATGGCTTAAAAGGGGTAAAAACCATGATATATCATCCTTACGTGACTTCCTCGGACGAGTGGGGTAGGGGACCCTCGGGGTGTAGACGCATGCAGGAGGTGGTACTTGCGGCTCATCTGTAGCGTATGCACATGTGGAAACCTTCTCCTTCTCGGCCGTTGATAAACTCAAAATGTAATACCCTAAAGTACTAACAGCTTTGCAGTTGTAGTATGTAGGGGTCGAACCACTGAGACTCAAGAATCACACAATAGATTATATAGATTCGAATTAAGCTAAGTAAATCAATAAAACAGGAAGCAATAATGTAGTTTAAAGAGTTGTAAATTCAAGACATATTTGCAAAAATACCCTACAATTTGAAGTCAAAGCTAAAAATGCCCTCTTTCTCTCATCTTTTTCAGAATCCCACGAATTACCCTTTAAGAATCTGGGTATTTACGAAAATGCCATTCCTCAGACTGCTGTTAGAGTCTAACGTTTTTTTCAAAAGACCAAAAAATATTTCAGTTCTAACTTAATTACGGAAATGCCATTGCCATCAATTCTCAACCTCCACGACAACCACCATCATCGACGAGTTAATGCAGTAAGTAACCCATTTTTCGCCATTAAAGCCCAGGAATAGAGCTCGGACTTCCTTTTCGCGAGTTCTCCTCTCCGATTTCTCCCATTTCCCCTCGATTTTCCGATTTAAACTTACCGAAATTATTTTTTATGGCATAAAAACGGCAAAACACGACTGGGCTTGCGGGATTTCGGTGATATTAGACGTTCTGGGCGCTCGACGAGGGTGAAAACAAACTCTAAACGGATATAGGTACGAATTTTTGCATATCGTCGATTTTCATATCTGAGTTGTATACTCAGACTGCATTAGAAGTCTGATGAAACCCACATGGTCAACGAAAGGGTAGTTTTGCAATTGACTTTTAAATACTCAAACTGCCATTGAAGTCTGGTAATTTCCTTTGAAAACAAAAAAAATCAAGAAAAATCCTCTAATCGAGGCATAGGGTAGTTTTGCAATTGACCGAAAACTTGATTTTTTATTCAGACTTCATATCCAGTATTTTGGAAAAATGAGCGACTTTGACCTGAAGTTGACTTTTTTCAGACGGAATCAGAAGTCTGAAAAAAAAATAGGGTACTAGTAGTAATTGACCGAAAATTTTCAAAAGTTGACCAAAATAGGAGAAAATGTATTAGACTTCTTTAGCAGTCTGAATAGGAGGGAAAAAATTTCAGACTTCTATGGCAGTCTGAAAATGATGAAATCCGCCAGACTGCTAAACAAGTCTGATATCGAAGATTTTGGTCAACGCAAAAAATACATCAATTTCTGTCAGATTTCTGTTGCAGTCTGAAGGATTTCTTCAGACTGCCCTGGAAGTCTGGGAACGAAAGTCAAACTTCGGTCAATTGCAAAACTACCCCATAAATTTTTCAGACTGTAGGAGAAGTCTGAAAAATTTCAGATTTCTTTGTGAAGTCTGACAAAAAAGTCAAAATTTTGGTCAATTGCAGAAATACATTTTTCTTTTTCTCTGACATCTAATGCAATCTGACAAAAAAAAGTCAAAGTTTGGGTCAATTGCAAAAATACCCTTTTTGTCAGACTGCGGTAGAAGTCTACTTTGATAACTTTTCGTCAGACGGCATCCGCAGTCTGCTTTGTAACATTCTAACTGCAAAAATACCCTATTTTTCAGACTGCCATAAAAGTCTGACGAATTGTTTTTCAGACTTCTGTGGCAGTCTGGATTGACAAATTTTTTAAAACCGTTTTGTTTTGTATATTTGTCATGAATATCGTTGATTTTAATTTTTTTTATATGTGTGTTAGTTTTATATGTTCCTCCTGCGATAGTTTTACATGCTTATGTTCGGTAATTATTTTTAAAGATTTTTTTTAATAATTATGGCAATGTAGCTAATAGAATCAGACTTCGCGAAGAAGTCTGATATTTCCATTAAGATCGCTAATGTGGTTTTTCCATGATTGTTTTTACAGATAATGGTGCATCTACCTGTTAATTTTGGTGAATGGGTTGTGAGAGACCAGATTTGGCATTTTGTGGTGGATACTCTCAAAGGAGGGCGCTTTATCACTTTGGGCGATCGTTCTACATATTGTGAACTTGTTGAGATGGTACAAGATGATTATATGCTGGACAAGAAAACCGAGTTGGTGGAGTTATCATATCCGTTACAGGAACCACTCTTGCAACAGATCGGTCCAGCTAGCCCTCCTATTTATGTCACAAATGATAGGCAAGTAAGGAGCATGGTCGAGTTAGCTAGTGCGCATTTAATCCGTCTTTGTGTCTCGAGCCGATCCGGTTTGGCATATCAAGATGCGGGGAATCACAATGTAAAAGAAGAAGATGAAGATGAAGATGAAGATGAAGATGAATATGAAGATGAAGATGACGAAGACAAAGACTGGAAAGACGAAGATGTGGGCTCAGTATCAGATGATTCTATTTGTGGTGATGGTGGTGTTGGTGGTGGTGGTGATGGGCCATAGCAAGTTTTCAAGAAACACGCTGCGTCTTACTATGATGGTGTTGATTATAGCATGTATGGGAAACTGGGGGATGAAGATGAAGATGATAAAGAAGATGAAGATAATAAGACTTACGAGTTGCTGGTCGAGGAAGAAATTGGTCCGACGGCATCTTTCTCGGAAAGTGTTTTGATAGCAAGCAAGATCTTATATCAGAGCTGCATTTGACGGCAATACGCATTTACAGTAGATAAGTCTAACAAGAGCCTGTTTGTTGCTAAATGTCTTGTGGAAGGATACAACTGGAAGCTTCGAGCGGCTGTCAAGAACGAACCAAACAAGTTTTGGGTGATGATCTACAATAGAGCCCACACATGTTCAGCGCTGGACCGGAAGGCTAAGAAAAAACGTCATACTGGTTGTTTCTAGAATGCTTTGGAATAATTGAGAAGATTACACCAAAGCATGTCTTAGTATCAATCAACAAGCAGTATGGGATTAAGATGAGCTACACAACCGCATACAGAGCATTGTTACATGCTCAAAAGTTGGTGAGAGGATCAGCGGAAGATGGCTATGAGAGACTGCCTGCTTTATTGCATGGAATCGAGCAAACCAACCCGGGAACGCAGACTGCTCTAGAACTAGATGAGGAGAATAGATTTAAATATCTATTTCTAGCATTTGGAGCTTCCATAGGGGGATTTAAGTATCTTAGAATAGTCATTGTGGTAGATGGTACACATCTTACGGGGCCGTATGGAGGTGTTATGCTAGTGGCGGCCTCACAAGATGCCAATTTTCAAATATTTCCGTTGGCTTTTGGCATTGTAGACTCTGAGAATGATGTCTCGTGGGAGTGGTTTCTCACAAAGCTTAGAGACTGCATTTCAGAGCAATATCCTCTGGTCATAGTCTTAGATAGGCACACATCCATCAAGAATGCTATTGAAAAGTTTCTTCCTTGGGCAAAGCGAGAGATTTGTTATTACCATCTACAAAATAACGTAGTCACAAAGTTCAGGGGAAAATATCTTTTGTACTTGGTGAAAAACGCGGCATACGCATATACGATGTACGATTTTAACCGATACATGGACTCCTTACGAGCGGTAAATCCTGACCTTGCTAGATACTTGGAGGAGGCGGATCCGAGTCTATGGTCACGCGTTCATTTCAATGGAGACATGTATAATCTGAAAATGCATTTTTCTTATCAAACTTCTTGTGCAGTCTGATTCGTCTTTATCAGACTTCTATTGCAGTCTTATTTTTATCAGACTTCTATTGCACTCTTGTTTTCACTTGCGTTAACCACGTTCACTTTGTTGGAGAAAGGTACAACATAAAGACAAGCAACATTGCCGAAACTATAAACTCCGTAGTCAAGAAGGCAAAAGGATATCCTATCTCTTTCCTTTTGGAGTTCATACAAGAGAAGCTAGGGACGTGGTTTTGTAAAAGCCGGCTAGATGCATTGAGTCTCACAACAAAATTTAGCCGAGGAGTTGAATATTTGATGGCTATTCGTGAATATTATGCGGACTTCATGATGGCGGAACGTGTTGATGGGTATCGATTCGTTGTTAAGGGAGGACATAGGGATTGTGTGGTCGACTTGCACAACCGAACGTGTGAATGTGGTGTGTGGGATTACGAAAAGATACCTTGCTCATATGCAATCTGCGCTGCACCCGAACTTGAGCTACACCCATATACGCTGCCATGCTCATCTGATATATCATGGTTTTTACCCCTTTTAGGCCATGATATAAGTCTGTTTTATAGAGTCTTTCTGCTATTTCGTAGTATTTTAGAGTCTTTTACAGGTCTTAGCACGTTTGGAGCATAATTGGAGATATTGGAGCTTTCTGGAGTATTTTGGAGCAAAGCTGAAGTTCGTGTTGCTGAGTACCCGATTTCACGTCAATCATCGATCGATACCCCTTGGTATCGATCGACACTCATCAGAGCAGACACGACCCGCGACTTTAATGAAGAGTTGAAGAATTGCAACTTGGTCCAGAAGTCTTTAATATTTGCAAGAAGCCCCAAAACGTGATTTAGGTTATTTATAGGAATTTTACAGCCACTTTGTTGGCTATGCTTTATTTTACTTTGGTTTGAGAGAGAGAGCTTTGTGAGGAAGACAAGTCTGAAACTCCCTTCGTCCGAGGGAAGATTTGGAACCCTCTTGTTACTCTTTCTGTTTCATTTGATGATTTATTCAAACATGTTGATTGTTTCATTCTCCATGTCTGAGTAGATCCACTTTAGGTTCAGGGTTCTCATAAGGGTTTTCTCTGAATGCTAGGTTGATTAATTTATTAGGATTCACTATCTGAATTAATTCTTCACCTTAGGTTGTTCTCAAAGCTAATTCTAGGTTGACGAATCTGGAACTTAGATCTTAGGATAATTGATTAGGCACGACAGTGCGATTAATTACCTGATAGAACCTTAAGCGAGCAAATTGATTATTCGCAAAGAGATTTGGTTTAATTGATTTGTGAACATATCAAACATGATATTAAAGCTGATTTAGACTTTAGGATTCGCAAAGAGATTTGGAATTCCTAAGATTTAGATTTAGATAATTCTCGCAACGACAGTTGGTTAATTATACCTTAGTGATTTGAGTTCAAGAACTGCGCTAAATCTGAATCATGTTAGTTAGTTTATCTGCATTCATTCATTTCCTGAGAAATACCCTGAGCCTATCTTTCTCCCAATTGAATTACAACACTTTTAATTTATGCACTGCTTTCAATTACATCTTAATTGCTTAGCTTGATTTGACACTATATAATCTATTGTGTGATTTCTCTGAGTCCTTGTGTTCGACCCCTGATATACTGCAGCAACTGCTTTAGTACTGTTTAGGGTATTAGTTTGAGCATATCAAATTTGGCGCCGTTGCCGGGGACTCAATTTCGCCTTTAGATTTTAGCTGTCGAATTTCGACTAAGCCTGTCGGTATCGATCGATACTACCTAGTATCGGTCGATACGCGTCGTTTTATTTTGTTGATATCGATCGACACCACTTGTTATCGGTCGATATTCAACGTATTTTTTTTGGTTACTTACGTGCCTTGTCTAGTGCTTTGGTTTCAGGTGTATGTCCGTTCGTGAAACCAGAAGGAACAAGAGCACTCAACTAGTTGAACTGTCTTTGGAGCAACTAGCACTTTTGGAACGCACAAACAGAAAGACAAAGCGAACATCAGGGATGAACATCCCAATGGTATTAAGAGCTGATGAAGCTGGAGTCTTGAGAGACCAAGAGGGTCAAGTGTGCAATGAGAGAGGGCAGCGACTTGATGAAGCTGGAAACGTCATTGTCCCTCCTGCTGCTGTTGTTGAGATTGTCGCACCAGCTGCGCAAGCCAACGTTGGGAATGCTGGAGTTGATCTAGCCAGGACACTTGGTGAGCACAACAGACCTGATCAGTTCTATGCTAATCGATCTGCGATTCGCATCCCAACTTTTCAGAGGAATGACTTTGAGCTAAAGCCTGCGTACTACGCTCTTGTGAGTCAGAATCTTTTCCACGGCCTATCTCATGAACATCCCATGGATCATATCGAGAGGTTCGAAGATTTGGTCACTGGTATGAAGTACAATGGAGTGCCCAATAAGTTCCTCTTCTGTAAACTTTTCCCATATTCTCTTAGTGGGGATGCTGCTTATTGGCTAAAGCAGTTGGCTCCTGGTTCGCTAACTACATGGGATGAGAGGAAGAATGCATTCCTGTGCAATTTCTATGATGATGCGAGATCCGAAGAGCTCAGGAAAAAAATTTCTCAGTTTTCTCAAGGACCAACAGAGGCACTCAATGCTGCTTGGATTCGTTTCAAATCGTATCAGAGAGTTTGTCCGCACCATGGGTTCAATCAGGTTCAGCTGCTGGGTACTTTCTACAGAGGAATCGATTGGAGGTACCAGATGGCTTTGGATACTGCGAGTAATGGGAACTTCAACACCAGGTATCCAGATAATGCGATTATGTTAATTGAGAACTTGGCGTCTAGTAATAGCACCAAGGATGCTGATTCCGAGTGGAAGAAGCATGCTGGAGGAATTGATGCATCGCATATTGCTGAAGTTCAAGCCAAGCTGGATTTCCTGATCTGGAAGAATCAGAAAGCAGTCCACTTTGCTGCTGAGGATTGATATGCTCAATTTAATACCCTAAAAAGTACTAAAGCAGTTGCTGCAGTAAAT
>PKML01001444.1:0-12474 GCA_002933935.1 Eutrema yunnanense
TCCAATAATCCCAATAATCCTCCAAACGTGCTATGACCTGTAAAAGACTCTAAAACCCTACAAAACACTAGAAAAGACTCTATAAAAGGACTTATATCATGGCCTAAACAGGGTAAAAACCATGATATATCATCATCGTTTGGAATTGGCTCTTTTGCCTCGGCTAAAACTGCTTCGGCTAAAACTGCTGCGGGTTGGTTTTTATCGGCTAACTTTTCATTGGGGAAAATCGTCTCGGCTAAAACTGATTTTCCCACAGCATGTGATCTCTCGGCTAGAACTGACCCGGCATATGATCTCTCGGCTAAAACTGGACCCGCATAGAATCAGTCCGCTAAGACTGATTTTGTCTCGGCCATTTCTTGAAATGGATCGTCTGGTCTTAGGGAGTTGATGAAAGCTTGTATGGCTGTCCTAAACCTCCTTTTGAGCTGTTTGGCCTTAGAACGGGTCATGGGACATTCTTGGACGATGGGCATCTCCTTTGGGTCGGCTTTAGAGTCGATGTCCTCATCATTCCCTCCCTCTTCAAGAGGTTTTGACCTCAAAACTTGATCTCCTGCGTCATAGAAAGATAAATCAGCAACATTAAAGGTGTGTGAAATATTAAACTCACCTGGTAGCTCTAGTTTGTAGGCATTGTCGTTGACTTTGGCTAGAACTTTAAATGGACCGTCGCCTCTTGGAGCGAACTTGGATGCACGTTTGTCCGGAAATCTTTCTTTTCTCATGTGTAGCCAGACCCAATCTCCTGGTTCAAAGGTGAGTTCCTTTCTGCCTTTGTCATGGCTCCTCTTGTACCCCTCAGTTTTCTTCTCAATATTGGCCTTAGCTTTCTCATGCAACCTTTTGATGAGCTCGGCACGCTTAAGACCGTCTTGATTAACCTGTTCTACTTTTGGAATTGGCACTAGATCTACTGGAGATAGAGGGTTAATTCCATAGACAACTTCAAATGGAGATAGCTTAGTGGCCGAATGGACATCCCTATTATAAGCAAACTCTATGAATGGAATGCAATCAAGCCATGTTTTCATGTTGTTACCAAGAGTAGCTCTAAGTAGAGTTCCAAGTGTACGGTTTACCACTTCCGTTTGCCCATCTGTTCTGGGGTGACATGTAGTGGAGAAGAGGAGCTTGGTCCCTAGCTTCCTCCACAAGGTTCTCCAAAAGTGACTTAAAATTTTTGTGTCACGATCGGATACTATGGTCCTTGGGACCCCATGCAAGCGCACCACCTCCTTGAAGAACAAATTAGCAATTTGGGTTGCATCATTCGTCTTGTCACACGGGATGAAGTGCGCCATCTTAGAGAACCGGTCCATAATAACAAAGATGGAGTCTTTGTGTCGTATCTTAGGGAGCCCTATAACAAAATCCATCGAAATATCTACCCATGGGGCGTTAGGAATAGGTAAAGGGAGATAAAGACCATGAGTATGTGACCTAGATTTGGCATTGTGGCATTGGACGCATCTAGAACAATATCTCTCCACATCTTTCTTGAGGTGCGGCCAATAGAAGTGATCTTTCACTATGGCTAAGGTCTTGTCTACACCGAAGTGCCCCATCAATCCTCCTCCGTGTGCTTCACTAAGCACTAGTTCTCTCATGGATCCCTGTGGAATACACAAACGTTTATCTTTGAAAAGAAAACCATTTTGGAGATAGAATGAACCGTATATTCCTTTGCCGTGGTCTTTGTAGCACTCTCCAAGTTCAGGATCATCTTGGTAAAGGTCTTTGATGTGCTCGAATCCCAGCACTTTGGCCTCCATTGTGGTTATGAGAGCATGCCTCCTTGACAAGGCATCGGCTACTACATTTTCTTTTCCCTTCTTGTACTTGATGACATAGGGAAACGTCTCCACAAACTCAAGCCACTTGGCATGTCTTCTTTTTAGGGATGTCTGACCTCTCAAGTGTTTAAGAGTTTCAAGATCCGTATGAATGATGAACTCCTTAGACAGCAAGTAGTGTTGCCAAGTCTCTAAAGCTCGGACAAGAGCGTAGAGCTCCTTGTCATAAGTTGGATAGTTAAGTGTTGCTCCGCTTAGTTTTTCACTAAAGAAAGCTACTGGCCTCTTCCTTTGGTGTAGCACAGCTCCAATTCCTAAACCAGACGCATCACACTCTACTTCAAACATCTCATCGAAGTCGGGCAAAGCAAGAACCGGTGCTTGAGTGAGCCTTTCTTTGAGATTGTTGAAGGCGGCTTCTTGAGCTGTTCCCCATGAGAATGGCACATTCTTCTTGATCACAGTTGTGAGTGGAGCAGCAACAGTACTGAAATCTCTCACGAACCGTCGATAGAAGCTTGCCAAGCCATGAAAGCTCCTAACATGTCCTATAGACGTCGGTGTGGGCCAATCTCTTATGGCTTTGATCTTTTCCTCATCTACTTGTAGTCCCTGTTCACTTACTACAAAGCCTAAGAACACAAGTTGGTTAGTACAAAAGGTGCACTTCTTAAGGTTAGCATAAAGGCCTTCCTTTCGAAGTGATTTAAGCACTAGTTCTAGGTGTTTGAGATGATCTTGTAGGTTCTTACTATATATAAGTATGTAATCGAAATAAACAACTACAAATTTACTTATATAAGCACGAAGAACCTGGTTCATTAGTCGCATGAAGGTACTTGGTGCATTAGTCAAGCCAAAAGGCATGACTAGCCACTCATACAACCCTTGCTTAGTCTTGAAGGCTGTTTTCCACTCATCTCCTTCACGCATTCTGACTTGGTGGTATCCACTCTTCAAATCTACCTTTGAGAAGATAGTAGAGCCACTTAACTCGTCTAGCATATCGTCTAAGCGTGGGATAGGGTGCCGGTATTTGATGGTGATGTTGTTGATAGCTCGGCAATCCACACACATCCTCCAAGTGCCATCTTTCTTTGGCACTAACAGCACGGGCACGGCACAGGGGCTGAGACTTTCTCTTATGTATCCTTTGTCTAGTAGATCCCTAACTTGTTTTTCCAATTCTTTAGTCTCTTCGGGGTTCATTCGATATGCTGCCTTGTTGGGTAAGGCAGAGCCTGGGACAAGGTCTATTTGGTGCTCTATTCCTCGTAGAGGAGGTAGGCCTGGTGGATTCTCTTCAGGGAATAGATCCTTGAATTTTCCTAACAATGCATCTACTTCCGGCGGTAAGGTTAATTCTTTTGATTCTGTACTTAGACATTCTTTGAAAAGCATTAGTAACATAGTGCCTTCGGCACTCATAGCACGATTTAAACCTCCTGAATTGATGTATAGATTAGAAACACTTACCTTGGTCTCCTTGCTCATTCTGGTTTAAAGTTCATGCACTTCTGTCGGACTTAAAGGGGCCAAATTGTGTTTGCGCTCCTTGTGCATGAAAGAGTAGTAATTTGTCCGGCCATTGTGGATAGTGGCACGGTCAAATTGCCATGGTCTCTGATATATCATGGTTTTTACCCTATTTAAGCCATGATATAAGTCCTTTATATAGAGTTTGTATAGTGTTTTGGAGTCTTTTAGAGTCATTTACAGGTTTTAGCATGTTTGGAGCTTAATTGGAGTTTTTGGAGGATTCTAGAGCATATCGAGGTGCAGAGTCATGCAGAGACGTCAGAAGTTTGGCATTCGTTGAAGACCTTCCCACCGATGGATTGAGCTCAAATTTGGACACAAGATAGATCAATGGATTAGCTTTCATTTAGAAGTGGTTTGAAGCCATTCCAACGGTGCGATTGGAAGTTATGCCAGTTTTCGTGAAGACTGTCTAGTCTGTCGAGCAGAAGAGTCGACACGGAGATTGAGCATCGATCGACACCACTTAGGTATCGATCGATGCTGCACTGCAGACGGGAAAAAACGTGATTTTACAAGTTTAAAGACTCTGCAACTTGGCCCAGAAGACTTTAATACTTACCAGAAAGCCCAGAACGTGTTTTTAGCCTATATTTAGGGTTTTCAGCCACCTGTTTAGGCTAAGCATTATTTTACTTTGGTTTTAGAGAGACAAGTCTGAATCTCCCTTCGTCCGAGATCAGATCTCTAAACCCTTCTTTCTATTCTATTGATGATTTATTCAAACATGTCTATTGATTTAATCTTCATGTCTGAGTAGATCCACTTTAGGTTTAGGGTTTTCTCATAAAGGATTTCTCTGAATGCTAGGTTAATTATCTGTTTAGGATTCACCATCTGAATAATAGTTCTTCGCTTAGGTTGTGTTCATAGCTAATTCTAGGTTGACGAATCTAGAACTTAGATCTTAGGATAATTGGTTAGGCACGACAGTGCGATTAATTACCTGATAGAACCTAAGTGAGCAAATTGATTACTCGCAAAGAAATTTGGTTTAATTGATTTGTGAACATATCAAACTTGTTATTAAAGCTGATTTAGACTTTAGGATTCGCAAAGAAATTTGGAATTCCTAGGATTTAGATTTAGATAGTTTTCGCAACGACAGTTGGTTAATTATACTTTAGTGATTTGAGTTCTAGAACTGCGCTAAATCTGAATCCTGTTAGTTAGTTTATCTGCATTCATTGATTTCCTGAGAAAAACCCTGGGCCTATATTTTCCTGATTTAATTACAACTCGTTTACTGCTTTCTGTTTTCTGCTTAACCTGAATTGCTTAGCTTAGCTTGATTCTACAATTCATTGTGTGATTTCTGTGAGTCCTTGTGTTCGACCCCTAGCTAGACTACAACTACTGCTTTAGTACTGTTAGGGTATTAAATTGAGCATATCAGTCTCCCCAGCAAGAGATGTCCAGCTTGCATAGGAACTACGTCGCAAAGCACTTGGTCTTGATACTTGCCTACGCTAAAGGGAACACTCACTTGCTCGGTTACCTTGAGCTCCGTGGTGTCATTGAGCCATTGTAGCTTGTAGGGTCTAGGGTGCTGAGTTTTCTCCAAGCCTAACCTGTCTACCATAAACTTGCTAGCCACATTAGCACAAGATCCTCCATCTATTACAAGATTACATACCTTGTTGTTAATGGTGCATCGCGTGTGGAACAAGATTTCTCTTTGAACTTTCTCTTCGGGTTGAATAAGCACACTAAGTACTCTCCTAGTTACTAGTAGATCACTAGTGTCTGGATACTCAACGTCATCACCAGCTTCATCTACTTCTTCTTCCATCTCATCTTGAGATTCATAACCTCCACTTGCCGTAATGATCATGACTCTTTGGTTCGGACAGTCTCTAGCATAGTGTCCTCTCCCCTGACATTTAAAACATGTAATATCACGAGTTCTAACTTGACTGGTGTTAGAGAACTTACCTTGTTCTGGTCGTGAAGTCTTAGAGAAGTCATTGGCTTTGCTTTTGAATCGAGAATCGATCTCAACAGCTTTGCCCTTGTCTATTGGCTTGCTGCCACTTGCTTGCCAAGGCTGATTGCTTCTTTTTCTGTTGGAGAGTGAAGTCTTCCTCTTGATTTGTTGCTCCACTTGCACAGATAAGTGTAGTAGCTCATGAAGCCCACTATACCTAGCTCTCTCCACCTTTCTGGCTATACGCTCTTGAAGCCCATCAATGAATTGAGCCATCAAAGCTTCTTCAGATTCTTCTAATTCCAACGAGTTCATTAGCTTCTCAAATTCTTCAAAATACTCATCTACCGTCCGGCTGCCTTGTGCTAGCTTCCTGAAACGTTTTTGTAGGTCACGGGGATAATGATCAGGTACGTACCTTAGTCTTAGGAGGTATTTCATGTCATGCCACGTTTGGATCGGCCCAAAGAGTTGCCTTCTTCTCTCGGCAACAGTTCTGTCCCACCATGCAAGTGCATTCTCGGTGAGTTGTGCAGCTGCCAAGGCTATCTTCTTGCTCTCTCCATAGCCATAGCACTCATATATGTACTCCATATGCCTCCCCAATCCAAGTACACTTCTGGATTTGATTTTCCCGCAAAGGTAGGTGGTGACAATTTCATGTCATGATTGGCTTCACGCTTTCTTGGGCGATGCCCTCTAATGGGGTCACGTCTCCTTTGGTTCTGATGACGTAGGGGGTCAGGGGGAAGGTCATCCTCCATCTCCGGCATGCTGTCATCATCATCATCCATTGCATCTTGTGGGTTGTTCATAGGAGCATTCCTCCTCGCTTGTTGTGGAGCTCCTTCGGCTGCCCTTGGTTGTTGCTGTTCAAGTTGACCTAGTCTTTGGCCAAATCCTCTCAGCTCCTCTCTCATGGCAGTAAGCATCTGCATGATTGCATCTTGGGGAGCGTTGTTGGCTTCTTCTCCCATGGTCGGTAGTTGGTTGCTTCAAAATTTCACTCAAAAACAACAAACTCGTCAAATACCGAGTGGGATCAAAGAAAATTTGCAACCGAGTCCTAAAAGAATTTCTATGACTCAAATAAAATTACTAGGTGGTCTAGGAAACAATTAGCAATCGCAAAAGACTTCAAGAAAATTTCTAAAAATCCTTTTTGGAAATATTCCGAAGCTCTAACAAAAAATATAAGACGAACTTCTTTTTTTTTTTTTTTGACTTTGCGTAAACAAGAAACAATTAAACAACTACTAACTAGACTACTTAATAATTTTTTTTTGCTTTTCTTTAATCTAACAAGAAGACTCTACAAGAACTAATAAACCCTAACAAATTTTTTTTTTGTATTTTTCTTAAACTACACGAAACTAACAACCTAGCGTTAAGAACTACGAAAACAACTTGAAGCAAAGGGATAGAAAAACCAAAGGTGGAACCTTTGGCTCTGATACCAGATGGTATAAGCCTCGGTGGTGAGAACTTAGACCGGATAGTGATGGTGCTAAAGACAGGCGGTCGCCCTCTCCTTTAGCTGGTTGATGATCGAAGGTGGAGTAGACTTGACACGATGGCGGTCGCTTCTTTCGTGTGGAGTCTAGTGAATGGGATGCTGGTGAAGTGAATACACGACACAAAGAGGATGGTGAGATCTCTGATACGGTGTAAGGACTTGGTCTTGGTTGAATCACACGAACAAGAACAAGAACAAGAAGAGAATTCGCTTCTCTCAAGAACTAGGGGAAGTGCGGCGTTTTTATTGATAATCAAAAGGTAACCAAATATACAAGCTGCAGGGGAACCTTATAATGGTTCGTCAGCTAGGGGACCCTTAGGTCAAATTGAAAACGCAAAAACAAAAGGAACAAAACGCAAAACAGAAGCAAAGAAATGGAAAAATCCGCATCCCTAACTAAAACAAAAGTGCATCGTTTCATTTAAAGCAAGAAAAGGAAACTATGGCCGCGACTCCTAAACTACTTGTCTTGGAGTCGTTTTGAAGTAGTCTTTAGTCGTTGGTAGAGCTTGAAGTACCTGCAAGGACAGTGTATAATGTAAACAGCTTACATTGAGGTGAAGGGGTCCAAGGTGGTGCTTGAGGCGCCTTTGAAGGTGTCTCTGGTTCTGGTGCGTGCATCAGCTTGGTGAAGTCTTCTAGAAGGTATTCTTGAACAGAGAAGCCATCATCTTCAAGTTCTTGCAATCCCTCAGCTTCAATCTCTTCTTCAGCTCCTTTTTGGTTCTCCTCGGCTAAATGGCTTGTGAGTGAAGCAACTGGCTGTTCTGCATCGCTAAGAGGGAAACTACGTGTCCTGTTAGTCTTAAAAGATGTATTTGGACGAGAGAACTTACCTCCTTTAGTGATGATTGGATCGTTTGGACTATCATGTAAAGTTGGATCCTTTCTCTCGGCTAAAACTACCTTCGCATAAGGCCTCTCGGCTAGAACTGGTTCCACGTCTCTAGGGCTAAAATCACCTGTCATGTTAGTCTTAAAATGACCACTTGGACGAGGGAACTTACCTCTCTCAGTGATGATCGGATCGTTTGGATCATCGTTTGGAATTGGCTCTTTTGCCTCGGCTAAAACTGCTTCGGTTAAAACTGCTGCGGGTTGGTTTTTATCGGCTAACTTTTCATTGGGGAAAATCGTCTCGGCTAAAACTGATTTTCCCACAGCATGTGATCTCTCGGCTAGAACTGATCCGGCATATGATCTCTCGGCTAAAACTGGACCCGCATAGAATCTGTCGGCTAAGACTGATTTTGTCTCGGCCATTTCTTGAAATGGATCGTCTGGTCTTAGGGAGTTGATGAAAGCTTGTATGGCTGTCCCAAACCTCCTTTTGAGCTGTTTGGCCTTAGAACGGGTCATGGGACCTTCTTGGACGATGGGCATCTCCTTTGGGTCGGCTTTTGAGTCGATGTCCTCATCACTTCTCATTCCTCCTTTAGGAGGCTCTAGTTCCCATTTCTAGTCTCAGTGATATGCTCAATTTAATACCCTAAATAGTACTAAAGCAGTTGCTGCAGTAAATCAGGGGTCGAACACAAGAACTCAGTTATCACACAATAGATTGTATAGATCCGAAACAAGCTAAATCAGAAGATGTAATTGAAAACCAGATTGCAAGTAAAAGCGTTTGTAAATTCAGTTGGAGGAATATAGGCTCAGGGTATTTCTCAAAAAATCAATGAATGCATCTAAATTAACTAACAGGATTCAGATTAAGTACGGTTCTAGAACTCAAATCACTAAAATATAATTAACCAACTCTCGTTGCGAAAACTATCTAAATCTAAACCCTAGGAATTCCAAATCTCTTTGCGAATCCTAAAATCTAAATCAGCTTTAATAACAGGTTTGATATGTTCACAAATCAATTAAACCAAATCTCTTTGCGAATAATCAATTTGCTCACCTAAGGTTCTATCAGGTAATTAATCGCACTCTCGTGCCTAATCAATTATCCTAAGATCTAAGTTCCATGTGATTAATCCAGAATTAGCTTTGAGAATAACGTAAGGTGAAGAACTAATTCAGATAATAAATCCTAACAGATAATCAACCTAGCATTCAAAGAAATCCCTATGAGAAAACCCCAAACCTAACAGGTGATCTACTCAGACATGGTAATTGAATCAATAAACATGGCTGAATAAATACTCAAATAGATAATAAGAAAGAGTAACAAGATGTTTGAGATCTGAATCTCGGACGAGGGGAAATTCAGACTTGTCTTTCTTCTCACCAAGATCTCTCTTAAAATCAGAACAAATAATGCATACCTAAACAGATGGCTTAAAACTCCTATTTATAACCTAAATCACGACTTGGGGTCTTCTTGTAATTATCAAAGACTTCTGGGCACTTTTGTAATTCTTCAAGTCTTGGAAAGACTCGCGAGTTGTGTTTGCTACGCTGGGTATCGATCGATGCTTGCCGTGAAATCTGGTACTCAGCAACACGACTTCAGCTTCTGCTCCAAAGTGCTCCAATAATCTCCAATACTTCCAATAATCCTCCAAACGTGCTATGACCTGTAAAAGACTCTAAAAGACTACAAAATACTAGAAAGACTCTATAAAAAGGACTTATATCATGGCCTAAATAGGGTAAAAACCATGATATATCAACTCCCCCAGACTTAGCCTTTGCTTGCCCTCAAGCAAATAAAAGACTAAACAGAGAAAGAGGTTTGAAAACGTAGAGACTCACCTGTTCTTGAACCATCGAAATGACCTTCTTTCCAAGTACCCAAACGTTACCTGATCAGCTTTTGATCTAACCACCATGTACTTCTCCGTAGACATTCGCAGCTTTTCCAGACTCCACACATTATCCCACAGCATTGTTCAAGTAAAGCCCTCATCCAGCTTTTCCAGACTCCACACATTATCCCACAGCATTGTTCAAGTAAAGCCCTCATCGCCAGTTCCATCTCTGCAGCTAATTTTCAAGAACCTTCTAGATTCTTTACCAAACAATATCATGATAAGGAACCACCCTTTTTCACACTTTTTGTATCAATTTCTCTCCCCCAGAGTTATTTCTTATTTTGTTCTCTTTTTTATTTTTATTTTTTTTAGCTTAGCATATACGCATCAAGGTATGGGACGCGAGTATTGATGGTGTTTGCCACCAAATCCCCGGTTCTTCCCTATCTATGTATCAAAGGATGTAGGCGAATAATGGCATCATAGGAAAATCCTAGCCTCGCTTCCAAACCTTTGTGTGATCATCCCCTCTTAAGTAGAATAATTGGATCGCTGGAAATTTTCCTAACCCTCTACTCAGAAGAAAATCATTTCAATCTTGTATGCTCTTATCTACCAACTTATAACAGGGGAGAGAGATACCACAACTCTACACACATTGGTTCCTTTATCAGATATGAATGATGAATCAAGCTCTAAGAACACTAACCACATTGATGAAGTGCAAAAATTTGGCTCAGGCTTCAGAAGAACTCTGCTGGAGACATGAATGTTTTCTAGTCAACTGGTCAGTCTTTGGATTTTTCATTAGTCGATCTAGAACTGATCCTGTAACACTGTGCACTCAAAAACAAAATCAAATCAATAGGTTCAAGAACAGGATCATAATCTCCAACAAATTTTGACTCAATAAAACAGTTTTGACTTGATAAAACAACTGACTCTAAGAAAAACAAAAACTTTGTCAGCAGACACCTCCCCCAGACATGAATAACACTGTCCCCAGTGTTATCTAGCATAGAGTAGGTAAAAAAAGACAAAAGGAATAGAAGAAACAAAGAGAAACCAGAAATTACCTTTCTGGAACAGTTGGTGTCGATCGACACACGGCATGGTATCGATCGATACCATGCTTAGATCGACTTGGTGAAATTTCATCCGCGATTGGTGTCGATCGATACTCAAGGGTATCGATCGACGCTTGGGCGATTTCGAGTTGTTCTTTGTTCTATCCTGACATAAACACAAAACGAACGAAAATAAAAAGAAAAACGACTCAAAGACAGACTCACCAGTGGGTTGCCTCCCACCAAGCGCTCGTTTAACGTCAATAGCTTGACTGTAACGCCATTCAGGCTGTTGGTGCATCATCCAAAGGCATTATCTGCCCTGTTGGAATCTCGGCTTTCGCCCAATAGTGTTTCACTCTTTGTCCATTGACAGTGAACTCTTCGCCCTTGCGATTGATCAGTACTACAGCACCTTGTGGTCTGACCTCTTTGACTGTGAAAGGACCTGACCAACGAGAACGCAATTTACCAGGAAACAATTGCAAACGAGAGTTATACAGAAGTACCTGGTCGTTTGGTTCGAAGTGTCTGGAGATGATCTTCTTATCATGATAGGCCTTGGTTCTCTCCTTGTACAGCCTCGAGTTCTCATAAGCGTGGTGCCTAATCTCATCCAGCTCGTTCAGCTGAATCAATCTCCTCTCAGAAGCTGTTTTGGTTGTCGAAGTTCAGCATCTTCGTTGCCCAAGCAGCCTTGTGCTCAATCTCCACAGGAAGATGACATGTTTTCCCATACAGCATTTGGAAAGGTGTAGTTCCCAGCGGTGTCTTGAACGCAGTCCTGTATGCCCAAAGCGCATCATCCAACTTTGTAGACCAATCTTTCCTAGAAGCACTCACTGTCTTCTCTAAAATCTCCTTGATCTGCCTGTTGGAGACCTCGACTTGCCCACTTGTCTGAGGGTGATATGGAGTAGCTACACGATGGTTTACACCATACTTCTTCAACAACCTCTCGAAAACCTTGTTGATAAAGTGAGAGCCACCATCACTTATCACAATTCGAGGTACTCCAAAGCGAGGAAAAATGATGGTCTTAAACAGCTTAAGAACCATCAGGGTATCGATCGATACCTAAACCTGCAACTCGGGAAAATTGCTGATTCTGTGCGATATTCGTCTGGAAACCAGTTTCAATGAAGTAGATGGCTTCCTCAGGTAGTTGATCATCAATAGGGACGTCTGCATCGATCTGCATCAGCGACAGATGGTCAGCAACCCCGTTCTCTATGCCTCTCTTATCCTTAACCTCGATGTCGAATCCTTGTAGCAACAGAACCCATCGACAAAGACGAGGCTTGAGATCCTTCTTATTCATCAGATATTTGAGAGCAGCATGATCAGTATGAACGACCACCTTGCTCCCAATCAAATAGGATCGGAATTTCTCAAAGGAAAAGACAACTGCATGTAGTTCCTTCTCTGTGGTGCTGTAGTTCCTCTGAGCATCATCTAAAGTCCTGCTGGCATAGTGGATGACGTGCAGCTTCTTATCCTTTCTCTGACCCAGAACTGACCCAACAGCAAAGTCACTAGCATCGCACATGATCTCAAAAGGCAGAGTCCAATCAGGAGGTTGCACAATAGGGGCACTCACCAAAGCCTTTTTGATTTCCTCAAAGGCTGCAAGACAATCAGGTGTGAAATCGAATTTGATCTCTTTGCAAAGTAAAGCTGTGAGTGGGCGTGCTATCTTGGAGAAATCCTTGATGAACCTCCTGTAAAACCCAGCATGACCAAGGAAGCTCCGAATATCCTTCACATAAGTCGGCGGTTGGAGACTCGTCATGACTTGAATCTTGGCTTTGTCAACTTCGATCCCAGCTTCAGAGACCTTGTGCCCAAGTACAATGCCATCCTGAACCATAAAATGACACTTTTCCCAATTAAGGACCAAGTGTTTCTCTTCACATCTCTG
>PKML01001568.1:16912-38365 GCA_002933935.1 Eutrema yunnanense
TTGTAACTATAATAAAGTGTGTAATATATTAGTAAAACTCAAATTTTTAAATCTATTATTCTTTCAATAAATTTTGTTGATTTTTTTAAGTTTTCATGATATGAATATGACCTTTCAAATTCTTTGCATAATTTAATAAAATATATAGTTAATATGTATATCAAAGTTTTAACTAATTAAATTATGAAAATTAAATATCAAAATGATGTGACATACATGTGGATAATGATGTGTCTTAATGATAAGTGAGAAAATCTTACTTTATATATATAGATGTATGATCATACAAATATTAGGCATTCATGCGTGTAATATCTTTTCTGCGAGAAAATGCATATTTAGATAAGTATACACATATGTAATATTTCTATTAAAATTTTATGAGAGAAAAATTCTAAGAAAACTCATATGAATTTCAAAAAATAAAATGAATAACATATTAAATTATGATAGATTTAAATCGTGAGTATTTTAAACACACAGAAAATATGATCAATGTTTCATATCGTAAACATAATTCATTAGCGTAATTAAATAAATCTTACACAAAAACACTAATCGAAGTATAATTAGATAGTAGATACAAAATTATACGGTTTTAGCATTTACATCTAATTATAGAAAAACATTCACCATTATAATTTATAACTAGATGATTACCTGCATCATGTGCGGGGTGAAAGTTGACCCTAATTCTTTTATTAGAATATGTGAATGTTATGTATATAAATATAATTACAAAACATTAGCTCGTATTTGCAACTAAAAAACTATGTGTTGATTACATAATTACAAATAATAGCTAAAATTGCATTCGTATGATAAATTTATTATAAATATTTTAATGTTTTTACCATATTAAACTATTTATAATATTTGAACTTTTAATATTATAATTAGTTTAATATTTAAACTATTTAAAATATTAAACTTTTTTTAACTATTTATCAATCGCTACTTGCTATTCTCTCTTCTTCTTTTTTATGTTTCTATAATTTTCAATTTAAATTACTATATCTAGGTTGCATGAAATCATAAACGAGTACGCATAAATAAAACGTTTAGAAATGCGGAAACGGTTTATCTAAAAAAATTAGGAAGCGGATACATGTTGGAAGTGTTATATATTATATATATAATAGAAAACTAAACATCACATTTGATGTACGGTTTGGGATTAACTTAACGAGTATTTTACCCTTAAGCAAAACTGCAAGTGCACAACAAACACAATAGTATTTAAGGGATCGAATCCACAAAGATTTGAGTGCCCAAAGATTTCTACCGATTTTTAAGTTGTGTCTAGCTAGACCTAATCTATTAAAAGGGGTTTTGTGTCACAGTTTTGTAGCTAGGAATTTAAAATAAATTAAGCGAAAAAATAAAGAAAGCAAGTAAACAAAGCGAGTAATTAAAACGAGGTTGTAAACTAATAAACGAAATGTTGGGCAATCGGAAACTCTCTAGGGATCATGGCCGATTATCATAAGGATTTTGCTAGGATTTTTAGTGCGACTTTTGTCGTCTTTTGGTTCTTAAACTTGGAACACAATAGTGTGTGTAGCCTACTCTCCTACATCCTACACACCAATAATTTATTTACTCGACCGGTAGCTTTCGTCTTCGGCTGCACATAAAATTATAATGAACAAACAAGTTCGTTAACGCTCACAATCCCTCTACAAGTATACTTTCGTATCTTGTAACGGTTTTGCTCGTCTACCCTATGTCAAACATATAGATCCAGTACTTTCATAACTCTAAAAATAACTAAGTTTAGTCGCATAGATGGCCAATCAAGCAAACATGCATTAATAATAAGGATAGAACGAAGAACCTTAATCGATATCCTACCCTAAAAATCATATGATAAATCGAACCATGAGAGCCCCTTGAGAACCCTATAGCCAAGAAGAAAACTACTCAGCTATAGCTGAGCGTAACATCATATTAAATAAAGAAAAAAATAGTAAGAGAAAGAGATGAAGAAAGGCTTCTCTATTGAAGACACAAGTCGAGAATCTTTGCTCCAAATCGATGAACAAGAACAAAAGTTGCTAGGGAATTCGTTTCTGCCTCAAAAGCATAAAAAGATATGTATAAGAGACCTATAAACATGTATTTATAGTACTCCTTTGGGGACGTTTATGGTTTGAGTTGGAAAAGATGAATTTGGCCTCCGGAATGAAACGAGCTCGATTTGGTCGTTTGGGGAATGCTCGTTGGCCGCGGGAAGAGCTCTCCTGGCCGCGCCGGAATTCTGGTTGGCCGCGGGTGGAGCTTCCATGCCCGCGGTGGCTCTGCTTCAAGGCAACTTCGTCTGCCTTTGGTGCTTCGTGAATATTTGATGATCCAACCATTGGAATGTCTTCAAACCAATTGAATTTGAAAGCTGGTTGTATCTTATTTGTTGTGTCCAAATTTGGGGATGATCAGACGTTGAGAAGGTCTTCTTTGACAGCAATACTTCTCACGGTCCAAGTTTATCCAAAAATATACTTTTGTTCTGCAATGCACTCTTTTATCCCGAATTACCTAAAATATCTTTTAAAGATCTAAAAAATAGAAATCATTCGAAAGCCATTGAAAATAGAGTTAAAACACTTGCAAAACCTTAGATTAAAAGTGTTGTAACTGAACTATAAAGTATGAAGCGAATATTTATAACGAAGCTAAGAAATAATGTACAAATCCTTTTTTACTAACCGTTACATACAAAGGAATCAGTTCAGTATTTTCTTTTATGTTGTTGATGAAACTTCTTAGTTGGCGGTCGTTTTTAAAAAACACAGGAGGAGATTTCTCTGCCATAAACCTCATCTTCAATGGGAGTCCATAGCTAAGTGCAGCATTACTAATTGAGAAGTCAATCTCAAAGTCTTCAACAACCATCTCAAACAAATCATTGTAATTGAGATTTTCATCAAACTCAAACATTGTTGATCCTCGTTTTGTATCCAATACAAAATCACACTGAAGATTTTCCTTTGTTCTCCACTCTCCACATACACAATAAATCTCAACCATATTTCACAAGCGCAATAGATCACCTTCCTAAGCGTATCAACAATGAATTCCACGCCTGAACTCCATCAAAACATAGAGTACACTGAAAACTTTCAATCTCTACAAAGCAATGAGACAAACAGAGAATTCTTCCTAAGAAAAAACATATCATCTTGAGAATTCTTCCTAAACATATCATCGTTAGCCTATCAACAACGAACTCACACACTTAACTCCATCAAATCAAAAAGCACGCTGAAATCTTTCAGATTCAGCTTTCAGATTCACTAACTTGATAACCTAAACTAAATTTGATTTGATACAGTTTAGCTAACCTGTAAACTCAAAAGTTTATAAAATGAGCTAGTATTGTTCCTTACTATTCAATTCCGGCAATACATTCCAATTCGATTTCGCAGAAGCATTATACAAAACGAAACCGAGAATCGAAACCATAAAATCGAAACCGAGAATCGAAACCGATAAATACGAAACCGAGAAAGACGAAATAGTAAAAAAGGAACCTGCGATATTGAGGCGTGACGACGGCTGAGGATTCCGGCGATGACGACGACACAATCTTCGCCGATAACCTGATCGATCGCCGGCGATGAATTTCTGGAAATTGACTCAGAGCGATATCTCAAATCCTATGGGAAAAGTTGTCTTTTGCCTCTTTAATAAATGCTAAAAATTGGGTTTTTTTATTAGGGTGCTAGTTTGGTCAGAAAGTTTTCAAAAAGTGTCATTTTGATCAATTTCTCTTAAATAAATATGTTACCTGAAATTACAGGTAAAATGACGAAAACAAACACCATCAACAAAGGTAGCATAAGAGATGAAAACTTCTTGATTGCCATTAGTTATATTTTTGGAAGATGTAACAATATCCTGTAATCTGACAAGAAAGAAAAAGTAAATTAAAAAAGGTTTTAAATCAACGTTAGGATTGAAAACTTTTGGTATAAGAGAGACATTTGTTGTTTCTTCAATTGAAATTTTCGATATCTTATGAAATTGAACATATATAAAATTCGATTTACCTTTCGTTTTTTTCTTCGATATTATAGTATTTCCCGAGAAATGATTGTGTTGGTTTTGTGAATAGGTGTTTATATACGCACACACACATATACATATACATATACATATACATATATATATAATTAATTTTCCATATTATATAGCGCATATTAGCTAATTAATGAATATTCCATGATATAAATTTAGACTGTAAACTTGGTCAAAGGGTTTCATAAAAACTTGATGATGATGAAAGATAGATTTGGGTGACAGGCTGAATGGTATGATGTTGTGATTCATCATTCATGGAGACTTTTACAATGCCTATCTTAAGGTTCGATTATGATTCGCTCTTGTAGTTCCTTTTGTGTATATTAAGTTTGTGAATAAACATTGTGAATCTGTGATCAATTTATCACATAAATGAGATAATGTATATTTCTCATATTTGAATATATATATATTTTTTTTATTCATATGATTAAGAGTACATATAGGATTTGGAATTTAATTAATAATTAGGAGGATGACTATACATAGGAGAATCATCTAGAGATTCAAAACTAGAATAGCAGCAACAGAAGTCGTGTGTACAAACTGCTCTTTTGTAACCTTTAGATATGCATCTTGAAGTGCATGACGCTGGGTTAGTACATATCATGTACATCTGTTATTTTGTCCTATTTGATTAAAAAAAAAACCATTAACAAGATTAGTACAATGATCAATTTAATATTTTAGCATGTAAATTGCAAATACAAACGCAATTTTTTTTTTGTTTTTGTGACTTTGATTCAACCGATAAAAGTAGCACTGATTATTTAGAGAATTTCGAATTGAAACAAAACCAAAAATATATATTTTCATTTGAGATTCTATAACCTTTAAATAAATACGTTACCTGAAATTATGGGTAAAAGGACGAAAACAAACACCATCAACAAAGGTAGCATAAGAGATGAAAACTTCTTGATTGCCATTAGTTATATTTTTGGAAGATGTAACAATNTATGCAGCATGAGTGTCTTCTTCTTCTCTGTAACGTCTTTTGCAGGTACGCAGGTTTTGAGCTTGAGGGAATTTGTCTTATTCCGTTGAATCGAAGTGGGCTTCTTCACGACTGGGCCTGTCTTCTTCTCTTGGGCTGTAGGATTTGTGACTTGAATTGGGCCCATATTCTTTATCTTTGTTGGGTTACTCACAATTATCTGACAAGAAAGAAAAGGTTTTAAATCAACGTTATGATTGAGAACTTTTGGTATAAGAGAGACATTTGTTGTTTCTTTAATTGAAATTTTTCATTTCTTATGAATTTAAACATATATAAAATTCGATTTACTTTTCGTTTTTTCTTCGATATTATAGTATTTACATATATAATTAATTTTCCATATTATGTAGCGCATATTATCTAATTAATGAATTTTCCATACCATAAATTTAGACGGTAAACTTGGTCAAAGGGTTTCATAATTTATAATGTTTCCAGTTAGATTGATTTACATATTAAATCATTATTAGACTTTGAACCGCACTAAGCGTTTTAAAATTGTTGCATTAAGAACTTATATTTTCAAAACAAACAAATATATTTGTTTAAAACTAAAAAATTATTGCTATATAACTTTTAATTATACACGTAGTAACCAAAAAAATTATTCCATATATCCAAACTCATTTTTATTAATATTACAATAATTGTTGTTTATTTCCCTAAAAAAATCAATACTTAAACCACTAACAAAAATATGTCTACTATAATTTCTCATCCATATATAATTATACACTTAATTCATCTATATATGGTAAACAACAAAAATTAAGTTAAATCTAATCACATGCATGGCACGGGCCAAAATCTAGTTTAGACTGTAAACTTGGTCAAAGGGTTTCATAATTTATAATGTTTCCATTTAGATTGGTTTACATGTTAAATTATTAATTATTAGATTTTGAACCGTACTTAGTGATATGCTCAAATTAATACCCTAACAGTACTAAAGCAGTTGTCGCAGTATAGTTAGGGATCGAATCCACAAAGACTCAAGAAAACACACAATAGATTCTAGATACTGAATTACGCTAAGTGATCAATGGTATTGAAAGCAATTACGTAAATTAAAAGTGTTGTAAATCAATGGAGAGAATATAGGCTCATGGTTTTTCTCAGGAAATCAAAGAATGCAACTAAATTAACTAACAGGATTCAGATTACGCACGGTTCTTGAACTCAAATCACTAAAATATAGCTAACCAACTCTCGTTGCGAAAACTATCTAAATCTAAATCCTAGGAATTCCAAATCTCTTTGCGAATCCTAAAGTCTAAATCAGCTTTAAAGTTCAGGTTTGATATGTTCACAAATCAATTAAACCAAATCTCTTTGCGAATAATCAATTTGCTCACCTAAGGTTCTATCAGGTAATTAATCGCACTCTCGTGCCTAATCAATTATCCTAAGATCTAAGTTCCAGATTCGTCAACCTAGAATTAGCTTTGAGAACAACCTATGGTGAAGAACTAATTCAGATAGTGAATCCTAAACAGATAATTAACCTAGCATTCAAAGAAATCTTTTATGAGAAAACCCTAAAGTGGATCTACTCAGACATGGTGAATGAAACGATCAACATGTTTGAATAAATCATCAATAGAAAATAAGAATAACAAAAGGTTTTGAGATCTGATCTCGGACGAAGGGAGATTCAGACTCGTTTCTCTCAACCAAAGTAAAATCAAAGTATCAAAAGCATAGCCTAAACAGGTGGCTGAAAACCTAATTTATAAGCTAAAACACGTTTTGGGCCATCTTGTAAATATCTAAGTTTTATGGGCCAATTCTGCAATTCTTCAATAAGACGTGATCCTTCTGTTTCCTCGACGGGTATCGATCGATACTAGGCAGTATCGATTGATACTCAGGTGATTTTGATATCTCAGCTACACGGATCTCTGCTTCGCCCCAGAATGTTCCAGAAAGCTCCAACATCTCCAATTAAGCTCCAAACGTGTTGTAACCTGTAAAAGACTCTAAAAGACTACAAAATACTAGAAAGACTCTATAAAAAAAGACTTATATCATGGCTTAAATAGGGTAAAACCATGATATATCAACTCCCCCAGGCTTAGCATTTGCTTGCCCTCAAGCAAATAGAAGACTAAACAGAGAAATAGGTTTGAAAACGCGGAGACTCACCTGTTCACGAACCATCGAAATGACCTTTTCCCAAGTATCCAAATGTCACCAAATCAGCTTTTGATCTAACCACCATGTACTTCTCCGTAGACATTAGCAGCTTTCCCAGACTCCACACATTATCCCACAACATTGTTCAAATAAAACCCTCATCGCCAGTTTTATCTCTGTAGCCAATGTTCAAGAACCTTCTAAATTCTTTACCATACGATATCATGACAAAGAACCACCATTTTCACACTTTTTGTATCACTTTCTCTCCCCCAGACTTATTTCTTATTATGTTCTCTTTTTTTTAATATATTTTCAGCTTTGCATATACACATCAAGGTCCGAAACGCGAGTATTGATGGTGTTTGCCAGCGAATCCCCGGTTCTTCCCTATCTATGTATCAAAGGATGTAGGCGAATAATGGCATCATAGGAAAATCCTAACCTCGCTTCCAATCCTCTGTGTGATCATCCCCTCTTGAGTAGAATAATGAGATCGCTGGAAATTTTCCTAGCCCTCTACTTAGAAGAAAATCATTTCAATCTTTTATACTCTTATTTATCAACTTATAACAAGGGAGAGAGATACCATAACTCTAAACACATGGGTTCCTTTATCAGATATGAATGATGAATCAAGCTCTAAAAACACTAACCACATTGATGAAGTGCAAAAATTTGGCTCAGGCTTCAGAAGAACTCTACTGGAGACATGGATGTTTTCTAGTCAACTGGTTAGTCCTTGGATTTTTTATTAGTCGATCTAGAGCTGATCCTGTAACACTGTGCACTCAAAAACAAAATCAAATTAATAGGTTCAAGCACAGGATCATTATCTCCAACAAGTTTTGACTCAATAAAACAATTTTGACTCGATAAAACGACTGACTCTAAGAAAAACAAACACAATGTCAGCAGACACCTCTCCCAGACTTGAAAAACACTGTCCCCAGTGTTATCTAGCCTAGTGTCAGTGAAATAAAACAAAAGAACAGAATAAAATTGGGAAAAACAAGAAGTTACCTTGTTGGAACATAGAGTATCGACCGACACACAGTCTGTATCGATCGATACAGGCTTAAGTCGACACAGAATGTAACGCCCGCGTTCCGGAAGAATTGATTATTGGGGAAAATAATTAATTCGGGTTTGTTCTGGGGCCAGTATCGATCGATACTAGGCTTGTATCGATCGGTACCAGCCGGGTTTTTCTCCTTATATCTTCTTCCTCTTCTCTTCTTGCGCGTGGAAAACCATTTCTTTTGGGAAAATAAAGTCTTGGTCGCGAGAGAGAGAGAGAGAGAGAGAGAGAGAGAGAGAGAGAGAAGGAGAGCGAGAGCGAGGAAGAGAAGCTTGGTGAAGTTTGGATCTTGCGAGATCGAGAGAGATTAAGCTTGGTGAGAAGCTTGAAGAAGAGATCGGAAGAGTTTGGTTTTGGTGAGCTAAAGGGAAGCGAGAGAGGTCTTCTAGAGCTCGATCCAGCCGATTTAAGGTGAGTTGGGACCAAAGGTTAGCAATTATGCTTGTGTGATGCTTTGTTAAGCTTGATTGATGATTTCCGTGTGTGGTCTTGGCGATTTCTGGGTTTAGATCTCGCGGAAGGTTGTGAATTGCAGGTGGGTATCGATCGATATCATGTGTGTGTCGATCGATACTAGTCTCTTGTCGGTGGACTCGAGTTGTGTGGGTATCGATCGATACCAGGGGTGTATCGATCGATACCAGTCCCTTGTCGGGATTCATGTGTTGTTGGGCATCGATCGATACTAGGGGAGTATCGATCGATACCGGGTTTTTTTGGTGCTGGAAGTTTTAATTGGTGTTAATTAATTCTTATTGTTGATATTTGTTAATTGCAGTTGTGCTTGTTGTTTAGCCTGTTGTTGGGATGATCTCTCACTCAGCGTTTGGTTAGCCAAATGTTGATGCATCACTTTTGTCGATGCAGGTAAAGATAAGGCGTGATCGTGGAATCGAGGCAGTGAAGAGGGGATGATTAGGACCCGGGGTTTTTATTGTTGTTGTTGTTGCGTTTGTTGTTCTAGAACTGTTAGCTTGTTTAAGCTGTAGAACTTGGATTGTTCTTGTATTGTTCTTGTGATGTTTAATTATCGTTGTTTAATTTTAATTATAAAAAAAAAAAAAAAAGTGCGGTCGTTTCAGTTTGGTATCAGAGCCTATGCGGTTCTAGGAGCCCATACGGTTCTAGGAGCCTAGGTGGTTCTAGAATAGATTGGGTGTTGTGTGGGGTCTTAGAATCATCCTCTTCGAGCCTTGTGAGATTCCACGGTGAGTATCTTTATTGTGATGATTGTTCTTAGTTCTTAGCTTGTGCTTCTGCACGTGTGCAGATGGCTAGAGGGCGTGGTAGAGGTCGTGGCCGTGGTAGGGGTCGTGGCCGTGTGCCGGAGGAGCAGGTCGAGGATTCGCGTGCGAGTCAGGTTGGGTCTGAGGGTGCGGCTGGTGTGAGTGCCGTTGGGGCTGGCGTGAGCGCCAGTGTGGCTGGTGTTCCAGCGGGTGCTGCGGGTGTAGCAGCGGGTGATGCTCGGGCCCGAGATGATCGCATAGCGGATCTGTTGACGAGGTTGTTGGAGCGGTTACCAGAGAGGGTACCGGCTCAGGCTCCTGTGGTTCCGGTAGTTGTGGAGGCTCAGCCTCAGGTGGCAGCTGCGGTTGCTGAGGAGCTCCCATCCTACCTTAGGATGGTGGAGCAGATGCAGAGGATTGGCACGGGGTTCTTCTCTGGAGGTGCTAATCCTGAGGACGCGGGTGCGTGGTTGAGGAGAGTGGAAAGGAATTTCCTCTCGAGTAGGTGTCCCGCGGGATACCAGGTGGACATTGCGGTCCATTATCTGGAGGGTGATGCGCATCTCTGGTGGAGGGGTGTGGCAGCACGGAGAGTTCAGGCCGCGATGGCTTGGGCGGATTTTGTGGAGGAGTTTAACTCCAAGTACTTTCCTCAGGAGGCGTTCAACCGGTTAGGGTCGAGGCTTGCGAGTTTGACTCAGGGGGATCGGTCGGTACGCGAGTATGAGGTGGAGTTCAACCGGCTCGGGTCTTATGTTAGACGAGCGGTTGAGAGTGAGTCGGCCCGTGTGCAGAGATTTCTGATGGGTCTTCGGGTTGACTTGAGGAACCGTTGCATGGTGAGGGCTTTTTGCACGGTTGATGAGTTGGTTGAGACTGCGGCTTTGCTTGAGGAGGGTCTGAAGGACGAGGTGGTAGCGGTTACACCGAGTTTTCAGGCGAGATCTGTGCAGCAGCAGTCCGGTCCGAGCAGAGGCAGTAGGCCGATGCAAGGACAGAAGCGGAAGCGGGAGAGCGCTTCGAGAAGTAGTCGGGGTGGTCCGGGTTGCTTTGGTTGTGGGAGCATGGATCATCGAGTGGCGAGCTGTCCTCAGAAGGGCGGAGCGCGAGTGGATTCTCGAGTGTGCTATCACTGCAAGGAGGCGGGGCACATCAGGCCTCAGTGTCCCCAGTTGCGGCAGAGTGAGACCACGGTGGTGCAGCCTCTCAGGCAGGTGGCATCAGCGCCTCGAGTGTACTCCATCACCGAGTCCGGAGAGCCGAGTTCCAGGCCGATCACAGGTATTTTCTTAGACTCATCTAAGTTTAATTCTGTGTTGGGGAACGTCGTGCTTGTCGGGGTGTTAAGGTTCTCGGCACATGTATATGTGCAGGGACCTTGTGTGTTGGAGGTGTAGAGTGTCATGTGTTGTTTGACACGGGAGCATCGCATTGCTTCGTTTCCCCGGAGTTGGCCGAGAAGGCTAATCTTCGAAGCGAGCCCGGTGTGAGTTTGGGTTTCGTGGAGGTTGCCGGAGGGAAGCTCCTGAGGATTCACGGTCGGGTGCGAGACGTGGATGTTCAGGTAGCAGGAGAGTCCATGGCTGCCGATTTGATTATCTGCTCCGTGGAGCTGTACGATGTCATCTTGGGCATGGATTGGCTCGGGAAGTTCAGAGCGCATCTGGACTGTCACCGAGGGCGAGTCGAGTTCGACCAGGGGAAAGGGAAGTTGGTGTATCAGGGTGTGAGACCGACTTCCGGGAGTCTCGTGATCTCGGTTGTGCACGCGGAGCGTCTGATCGAGAGGGGTTGCGAGGCGTATTTGGCTACTATTTCTTTGCCGGAGGCCGTCGGAGAGGCTAGGGTTCAGGATATTCGGGTGGCTCGTGAGTTCCAGGATGTGTTCCAGTCGTTGCAGGGGTTGCCACCATCTAGGTCGGATCCTTTCACGATCGAGTTGGAACCAGGGACGGCACCGATATCCAGAGCTCCTTATAGGATGGCTCCCGCAGAGATGGCATAGCTGAAGAAGCAGCTGTCAGAGTTGTTGAACAAGGGGTTTATTCGCCCGAGTTCTTCACCGTGGGGAGCACCAGTGTTATTCGTGAAGAAGAAGGACGGGAGTTTTCGGTTGTGTATTGATTACTGAGGACTTAACCGAGTCACAGTATTAAAGCTGATTTAGACTTTAGGATTCGCAAAGAGATTTGAAATTCCAAGGATTTAGATTTAGATAATTCTCGCAACGACAGTTGGTTAATTATACATTAGTGATTTGAGTTCAAGAACTGCGCTAAATCTGAATCATGTTAGTTAGTTTATCTGCATTCATTGATTTCCTGAGAAATACCCTGAGCCTATATTTTCCCAATTAAATTACAACTCTTTTAATTTCTGCACTGCTTTCAATTACATCTGAATTGCTTAGCTTAATTCTTACCTATATAATCTATTGCGCGTCTCTCTGAGTCTTTTGTGGTTCGATCCCTAGCTATACTATAACAACTGCTTTAATACTTTTAGGGTATTAATTTGAGCATATCAAGTATCGAATTAAGCTAAGCCAAGAGATGTAATTGAAAGCAGTGCAGAAATTAAAAGAATTGTAATTCAATTGGAGAAAGATAGGCTCAGGGTATTTCTCAGGGAATCAATGAATGCATATAAACTAACTAGCAGGATTCAGATTTTGCGCAGTTCTTGAACTCAAATCACTAAGGTATGATTAACCAACTGTCGTTGCGACAATTATCTAAATCTAAATCCTAGGAATTCCAAATCTCTTTGCGAATCCTAAATTCTAAAACAACTTTAAAGTTCAGGTTTGATATGTTCACAAATCAATTAAACCAAATCTCTTTGCGAATAATCAATTTGCTCACCTAGGTTCTATCAGGTAATTAATCGCATTGTCGTGCCTAATCAATTATCCTAAGATCTAAGTTCCAGATTCGTCAACCTAGAATTAGCTTTGAACACAACCTAAGCGAAGAACTAATTCAGATGGTGAATCCTAAACAGATAATCAACCTAGCATTCAGAGAAAACCCTAAACCTAAAGTGGATTTACTCAGACATGGAAAATGAAACAATCAACATAACTGAATAAATCATCAATAGAATAGAAAGAGTAACAAGAGGTTTTGAGATCTGATCTCGGACGAAGGGAGATTCAGACTTGTCTCTCTCAAACCAAAGTAAAATAAAGCATAAAAAGCATAGCCTAACAGTGGCTGTAAAATTCCTATATTTACGGCTAATTAAAAGTTGATTTGAAATTATAGTAATGCATGCTTACCGTTTATTTAGATTTGTTCGTTCCATATTTTGTTTAATATGTTAATTTATTAAACTGTAAACGAAAAACACAAATAATTTATCAGCCATCGAGGCGGTATATCAAAAAGTAAAAAAAGATGTCTCTAATTCATAAAATTTATTTCATAAAAATTATATCGCTTTGTTTTTTTCTCAATTAACATGATCCAAAGAACATTTAACATGTTTCATATTGTTTCGAAAAGGATGGATGGGCTTTAAAAGCCCAATATATTCATATGATCCAAAGAACATTTAACATGTTCCGTATTGTTTGGAAAAGGATGGATGATAATTAAATATGGGCTTTAAAAGCCCAAAATGTTCATCCTTACTTTTTCTCTCAAAGGAAAGAGAAGAGAGGAACGTCTTCTTCTTCTTCAGGTATCTCTCTACGAACCATCAATGGCGACAGAGTCCCCGAGAAATTAATGGCCAAAATGCCATAAAATGAAAAAGCAAAATCTAATGTGCCATAATGGAGTCTAGGTGCCATAATACATGTGCAATCCCCATTTTGCCCTTAATGAATTGTGCTTATGGCATTGTTGATTTTATGAAGGAGTTCGAAAATCTGGTTTTATTATTTATTGAAATTTTCATTTTGATTATTGAATTACTTAATATTGAATTTTTATTTTTTTAATTTTCCAGGTAATTAAAAAATTTGTTCCAGCGAGCATCGACACTCATCGAATCCTTCGAACCACCGACTCCCTTCGAACCACCGATCCTTCTCGCCGGCGGACCGTAGCTGCCACCGCGTCGTCCTTCTCTGCAATTATGGTTTTCGTCATATCTCTTCTCTCCTCCGCCATTGTTGAATAAGGTAAAGGTTTTCTTTAATTTGGGGATTTCCAAAATTAGGGATTCGATTTGTGAAATTTGTTGGTTTGAGTATGCACATTGGATATTTAAGTTACTTATATGGGTCGACTAGTCATTGAATTTGTAATTTCTCGATTGTTGTTGTTGAATCGAGCTGAATCGAGCTGATAGGTAGTGAATCTGTGCGATGGGGGACAACTGGGACAAATGGTATTAGCAAACAAATGTGGGACAACTGGGACAAATGTTATAACTGAGAAAGAGTTGACAATTGGCAATTGACTAAATTTTTTGTTTGTATTTACAGGAGAGGATGAACAGCCGTACAAACATACATTTTGAGTATGGAGGATATTATTCATAGGAAGGAGAGGAGTTTAAATGGAATTCAAGAAATTCCATTTATGCTATATCATTTAGGACCTTAACTTTGGACGAGTTAACCTATTCGGTGCTTGTATATGGTATATGCAAGAAGATTGTGGTAAACGACAGTACAAGGAAGCTGAAATTGAGCTACATTCCGTTGGTAGCTAAGCCTCATAGGGAGTCATGTATTGTCGATGATGATGATGTTTATGTTTATCTAACAACTGTGGATAAAGAGGGACTTAGATCTATTTTGAATGTGGAGCTAATGGAAGATTTGGAAAGAGATAAGAGTGACGAGCTATGTGAGGAGCTTCCTAGAGTGGATAATGTGCTTGTTGAGAGCCGGATGACTATTTACAGCCCGGAAGAAGCAGAGAAACAACAACAGAACCGGGTGGATGAGAATGGGGAGGACGGTTTGGATGGTATGTATGAACATGCAGATGAACATGATCATGTTGAGCCTCCACGGCCTGTAGAACAAACTTCGTTTGTTCTAGAATGGGATGATGGCGCTGGTTTGGAGAAAGGTCAAGAATTTCGTTCAAAGGAAGCTTTGCGAGTTTTGGTTGACAAGCTTCACATAAGGGATGTTTTGAGGTAAAAACTGTAAAGTCGGATCAGGGGCGAATCATATTAAGATGTTGTCAAGCTAAACAAGGCTGTTCATGGTATATACATGCTGTAAGAATGAAGGATTCTACTTATTTCAGTATGAGAGTGTATAGAAACATGCATACATGCTCCCGGGTCGTTGCCAGCACAATTCAGATTAAAAGGAAAGGCACACCACAAGTGGTAGCAGATGCTTTGCGTGGTTCCTTTCCAGGTCAGGTCGACACCCCCGCGGCTAAATCTTTGATGAATGTTGTTCAAAATGAAGCTCACGTGAGTGTGTCCTACTCTACTGCGTTGAGAGGGATAAAACTAGCTATTAGTGAAGTGAGGGGCAGTCCCGAAGAAAGTTATCGAAGATTGTATTGTTATCTGTACGTGTTGCAGATGGTGAATCCTGGTACAGTAACAAGCGTGAAAGTGGATGCCAGAAATAGGTTCAAGTATCTATTCGTCGCTTTGGGCGCTAGTATTGAAGGATTTAGAGCAATGAGGAAAGTCATAGTTGTGGATGCAACTTTTCTTAAGAATGTTTACGGTGGAATGCTAGTATTTACCACAACTCAGGATCCGAATCATCACCATTACCCCATTGCAATGAGTGTAATTGATAGGGAAAAAGATGCTAGTTGGAAGTGGTTTTTTGAAACGCTCAAAACTGTTATACCTGATGATCATGAACTGGTTTTTATGAGTGACAGACATTCAAGCATCATGAAGGCAGTCAAGGAGGTGTACCCACAGTCTCAGCATGGACATTGCGTTTGGCATTTGTCTCGTAACGTGAGAAGTAAAGCTGCGAATGGTTGTAAAGATTTGTGTTCAACCAAATTCATAGAATGCGCTCACAAGTACAAAGAAGGTGAGTTCTTAAGTGCATACTCTGATTTTATGCGGTGGTTTCCAGGAGCTGCAGAGTATCTAGATGAAGGTGTTCCGCTTGAAAAATGGGCAATGTGCTACTTTAAAGGAGACAAGTACAACTTGGACACAAGCAATTCGTGTGAATCTATGAACAGTGTCTTCAAGAAGGCAAGGAAGTACTCCTTATTGCCTTTGATTGATGTGTGAATCTATGAACAGTGTCTTCAAGAAGGCAAGGAAGTACTCCTTATTGCCTTTGATTGATGCGTATCTTGAAAAAGTGTCTGAATGGTTCAACAGACATAGGAAAGACACTGTTGGTGCATCATACACAAAGAAATTGGTGCCCTTGGTGGAGAACGAGCTGCATAGGCTATGTGCACTTGCAACGGGCTTAGTTGTCACTGAGCTAAATCATTGTGAGCTTGAATACAACGTGATTGGAACTGATGGGAAGAGCTATCTGGTCAATTTGTTAAGTAAAAGTTGTAGCTGCAGATGTTTTGATATAGACAAGATTCCGTGTGTCCATGCAATAGCCGCAGACATTGCACTGATGCGAACGCCACAAAGAATAAGGGAAATACACATCCATGATTTGTGCTCAACATATTACTTGATTGAGACGTGGGCGTTGGCTTATTACAGAACTATTTATATGGTGCCGCATCAATCTACTTGGATTATTCCTCAGGAAATCGGAGACTTAGTTGTTTTACCGCCAGACTACACCAAAAAAGTAGGAAGAAAGCGAGTTAAGCGCTTTCCCTCCACCGGAGAAGCGCGCCCTAAACCGAGTAACAAGGCCAACAAAGGAATACATCTGGGACATTGGTTTGAGCCCAAGGGAAATCTAGGGTGTGTTTGTTTGTTCCTTTGTTGGATTTCTCTATTTCAGTTTAGGATTTCTTTGTTGGATCTATTTTGTAATTGTTCAAGATAATTTTATGTTGAAATTTGTTGGATCTATTTTGAAATTTAGGATTTTTTTGTTGGATCTATTTTGTAATTGTTCAAGATAATTTTATAAAAATATTTTGTTAAAAATATTTACGTATTTATAAAATATTTACAACATAATATTGGTTTCACATGAAATACTACATATGATACATGGTAGTCTTTGATAATGTTACCATTTCATGATGGAGAAAATGCAAATTATATGATTTTGCTAAAATTTTATTATTAGATATTTCTACATGACCTACATAAGTGGAAAATCACGAGGACAACTATAGAATATTATTTTATGTCTCAGGACAACTGGAAAATCTAGAAGGACAACTATGAGCAATTGCGGACAATTGGACACGATGGTACAACTATGTAGTATTTTTTTTTATTTAGGCGGCATGGAGCACATGTGCATTTAAATTTGCGGCGCTGTTGGATGAGTTAAAAATTAAAAATATTTTTAAATGAATTAAAAATTATGATATTTTATGTTTTTTATTTTGTCCTGCTCTCTATAAAATCGAAACTCTCAACCCTGTTTCCGCCTAATTTTCCCCAAATCGAAAACTAGGGTTTCCGCCTAATTTCCCCCAAATCGAAAACTAGGGTTTCCGCCTAATTTTCCCCAAATCGAAAACTAGGGTTTCCGTCTAATTTCTCCCAAATCAAAAATCAACAAGATGCCGAGTTACAGCTCGGGCTCTTCTTCTTCCCGACACTCCTGGGACAGTTCATACTACCGAGCTGATGGAGATTGGGGTATGCGATGAACGTGTTGGTGTGGCGTCTCTCTTGTTATCAGGGAATCGACTGCTGAAGCTACTCGAGGAAGGCTAATGTACACCTGTCCAGATTGGCCGCATGAGGTAAGAACAAATACTGAGTTTGTGATTTAGCCGAAGTATAGAATTTAGGGTTTTTGTTTCAACTGAATGATTTCTTCATTCAATGTACAAGAAAAATCATCCTAATCATGACCACATATGAAAATGGTGGGATCATGCTGTCACAGAAGAACTATCAAGTCTGAAAACTTAAATTGATAAGGTCAATGAAGGGATGCAAAGCATGCACAACATGAGAGTTTTGCGAAACTGCCTTCACGAAACTGCCTCGTTTGAGACCCATTGTGCGGAAACTATGCAAATGAGAGAGCTCCTGGCTGGGATGGAAAGAGAGATTTCAAGGATGAAGGAATTGCTTGCCAACCGAGGTGATGGATATGTGATAATTGCATTTTTCCTTGTGTTTGATGCAGTTTCTTATTTTCTTAAGTAAAAGTCTGTTGCATTATTTTCTTAATTGCATTACGGCAAGATCCTTTATTTTCATTATGTTTAAAAGGGTCTTATGTGTTGTATTGTTATGAATATTCGGTTTGTTATAATTCATATGTTGTGTTTGCTAAAATTTCAGAAAACACTCAATTGTACCATGTTGTCACATTACCACAACTGAAATATAACCTTAACTTGTACAATGTTGTCCCTGTTGTCTCATTACCACAACTACCTTAACTTGTACAATGTTGTCCATGTTGTCTCATTACCACAACTGAAATATAACCTTAACTTGTACAATATTGTCCTTGTTGTCTCATTACCACAACTACCTTAACTTGTACGATGTTGTCCCTATTGTCTCATTACCACAACTGAAATATAACTTTAACTTGTACAATGTTGTCCCATTACCACAACTGAAATATAACCTTAAATAAAGACGAGTAATACCATAAGTTCATACTAGTTCAAAAACTAAATCCAACAATTATAACACAGAAACAAAGGTCTATACCAGTTCCAAAAAAAACCTAAACACATTTTCTACTTCCTTGTTATTCCTTCCCTTTCCCCTTCGACTCTTTCCCTTTCCCCTTCAGCCCTTTCCCTTTCCCCTTCGGCTCTTTCCCTTCTGTAAAAGGGGACACAACATGCCTCGATGGTTGTCGCCGCCTCTTAGCTGGTGGATCAGGTAAATCAAAGATGGGTACTGGGAGAAGAGTCCTCTTAGCTGTAATCTTGATCCTCTTCTTACGTGGTGGGTCACCAGGTTGGACTAAGGCTGATAGGCAGGGTTCGAAGAATGATGGGAAGGGTGCGGAAGAGGCTGAGACGGGTGGTGCTGCGGATGAGGCTGGTGCTGGTGCTGGTGCTGGTGTTGGTGCTGGTGCTGGTGTTGGTGCTGGTGCTGGTGTTGGTGCTGGTGCTGGTGTTGGTGCTGGCGCTGGTGTTGGTGCTGGTGTTGATGCTGAGACGGTTGGTGAGACGGGTGGTGAGTCGCCTGGCGGAAGTACTAAGTCTTCAAGAGATTTCACTCTTGCATCCATGCTAGAAAGCTTCTCCATGATCTCTTTGAAGCCATTCTCCATCGGCGCCTGCAACTCCAACAAAGATGTAGGCTCAGCTTGTGGAGGTTCCTCTGTAGGGCCTTGAAACCGAGCACCAATGTCTAACTCATACAGATGTCTCCAACATATCTTCTTCTTCTTCACGGTTAGATGCTTCGTCCAACCCTCAACCTCTAAATCAATAAATCCGATACCATCATCTAAACCAGGATCCGTGATTCGCGCCATAAAATCTTCTTCATATTCTTCAGGCTCCAAGATGCTACAAATGTCCTGTCAATATCAACAAATACAACTTACTACTCTGATACTAAACCAATCTTTCATATCAAACTCATAACAATATGCAAAAAAATTATACCTCAGCACTATTGCCAATCGCTTCATTTATATCATCCAAAGGTATACCTTTCATGCTAACATCAATGAATTTATGCTTGCACATCCTTGGACAGTCAGGCTCAGCGGGTACAGCTTCTCTAAATTTCCTTCACAGACTAGGAATACACTCAAATGCAAGAATCTACACATAAAATTCACAATATCAAACAAAGTTAAAAATCATAAATTTAAGAATTCAAAACATATAACTCATACTTACCTGTAGAGGAAGAATGAAACCAGAAAAGCTAGATTTTTCTCCTTTTCCTTTCACGCAGCCATCAAACTTATTCACCACACGCCGGATCTCCTTCATAGTCTCATCAAATGTGTAACGCCCCCATGGAAACGTCTTGCACATATTCAAATCACCAACAACTCTAAGCAGGAAGGGGTCTATGTTGCCATCAGCCTTAGACTTCGCTTTCAAAATTTTGCATAAGAAACACAACATTGCCATCTTCTTCCTCTCTACGGAGCTCTCCTTCATTGATTAACAAAATTCAAACTACCCAACTTCTTATAGTCATTCGGATACTCATGACAGTCAAGACCACTAAGAAGCGCATGCTCCTTCAAAGAATACCAAATGGGGACTCCATTCACCGCAAACCATGCCTCATTCATCTTCTCGGTAGAGACTGTGTGAAGGAGAAGCATCCATAACCCTTGACTCATGTGGTTTGGCTCCTTTAACCATAAGTGAATTCAAAAGTGTCACACCCATAATGAGCAAACCATAACTAAAATAGCAAGGCTTTATCTATAATACCCATACCTTCCGCATGGCCAATAAACACTTTGGGTGGTGATCTTTTAGTTAACGGATCCGCTACCATCATATCCGTTTTTATATGCTCAAAGGACACTTAACGTTTCTGCACTTCTTCTTTGACAGACAAGTACTTTAACTCCATGTGCTTAGCACCCTTTGAGTACTTGTCATACTTTGAAAAGAAGACAATTGCGGAATTATCACAATAAATTCTTAGCGGCTTCTCTATATTGTCGACAATCTGAAGCCCTGAGATAAAGTTCCGCAACCACAATGCGTGAATTGTGGCCTCAAAGCATGCCACAAATTCAGTCTCCATAGTGAAAGTAGCAATGACAGACTGATTTCCACTTTTCCATGATACTGCTCCTCCAACTAATAGGAACAAATAGCCAAACGTTGATTTTCTGCAATCGACGCATCCGGCATAATCTGAATATCCAATGATCTCTAGATGATCGCATCTCCTATATGTAAGCATGTACTCTTTTGTGCCTTGCAAGTATCTGAGGACTTTCTTTGCAGCTTTCTAGTGGTCCATTATGGGATTACTATGATATCGACCCAACATACCAACAACAAAGTTGATATCTGGTCGAGTACATGTCTGAACATAGTTCAAACTCCCAACCACCGATGCGTACATAATTCTTTCCATTTCTTTACGCTCTAATTCATTTTTAGGACATTGCATTTTACTGAACTTGTCCCCTTTTTGAATTGGAGCTATCTCTGCAGAGCATTTTTCCATTTTATATCTCGCTAAGATCTTATTGATATATCCTTTCTGAGACAAACTTAACAATCCTTGTGATCTATCTCTAAGTATTTCTATTCCGATCACATAAGATGCCTCACCCATATCTTTCATTTCAAAGTTCTTAGAGAGATACTTCTTTATATCATGTAGCATGCCCATGTCATTTGCAGCAAGCAAAATATCATCAACATATAAGACTAAAATCACAAAACTGCTCCCACTGACCTTAATGTAGATACACCGATCAACGATGATCTCTACAAAACCATATGACATAATGGTATCATTAAATTTCATATACCATTGTCTGGAAGCTTGTTTTAGTCCATATATTGACTTTTTCAGCTTACATACCAGATGTTCTTTTCCTGTGGCCAGAAATCTTTCATGTTGGTCCATATACACTTCTTCCTCAAGCTCACCATTCAGAAAGACGGTTTTCACATCCATTTGGTGAAGCTCAAGATCATACTGAGCCACCAAAGCCAAAACAATTCTAAGAGAATCCTTCTTTGAAACTGGAGAGAAGGTCTCTTTGTATTCGATACCGTCCTTTTGAGTGAAACCTTTAGCAACAAGGCGAGCCTTGTACCTTTCAATGTTACCTTTCGAGTTGCGTTTAGTCTTAAAGACCCATTTAGAACCAACGGTCTTGAAACCGTTAGGCAACTCTACTAAGTCTCATACTTTATTATCATCCATGGACTTTATTTCTTCTTTCGAAGCAA
>PKML01001568.1:41077-73500 GCA_002933935.1 Eutrema yunnanense
CTTAGCTATGAAGTAAATTACTTAGCTATGAAGTAATCTCCTACTATATATAGATGCTTTAGCATCATTATTGAAAAACATTAGAAACGAAAAGTTTACTTCAGAGAGAAACAAAAGTCAGAAAGATTCAGATCTTTTCTCCATCAAAAGAGATCATAAAAGTGAAAGGTTAAGGCAAGAAGAAATCAATTCATAACAAGCCTAATCAAAGCGCATGGATCAAGGTTAGTGTTTCTTCTTTTATAGCAAAAAGATTATGGTAGGATTAAATCAAATCTAGTTCATCTTGGGATTGATTTCATGAACTGAAATCAGAAAAGTAATTTACATTTGGTATCAGAGCCATACTAGATTTGTTTAATTCACCATGCATGTAATTGTTATAATTTAAGAGAGCACCATGAAAAACGAAACGAGAACCGCCCGTTTGGTTTTGTATGGTTGGTGTCTCGTATGGTTTAAGAGCACGCTTAAATTTGTTTTGGTAATATAATAGAATAAAATGCTTCCGCTGTGCATTTTAATAAAAGAAAATTTTGTGTTATGAAATATTAACACAATATAAGGTTATTTAACCGGTAATGTTTTCATTGTTTAGATTGTGTATATAACATGTTAGTAACCAAAGTGGCCTTGTTGTATTACACATATATACATTGAGAAAATGATAGAATTTATCAATTGATAATGATTAAAGAGATGCTATAAATGACATCAAGATTTTGATTGATCAATTGTTTTACTATCTATGTTCTAGGAGATCACCCAAAGGTGATCATTGAATATAGTTAGTAATATGAAAACGATTAATCATTTCTTAATGTAATTTACTTTTCTGATTTCAGCTCATGAAATCAATCCCAAGATGAACTAGATTTGAGTTAATCCTACCACAATCTTTTTGCTATAAAAGAAGAAACACTAACCTTGATCCATGCTTTGATTAGGCTTGTTATGAATTGATTTCTTCTTGCTTTAACTTTTCACTTTTATGATCTCTTTTGATGGAGAAGAGATCTGAATCTTTCTGACTTTCGTTTCTCTCTGAAGTAAAATTTCTGTTTCTAATGATTTTCAATAATGATGCTAAAGCACTTATATATAGTAGGAGATTACTTCATAGCTAAGTAATTTACTTCATAGCTAAGTAATTTACTTCATAGCTAAGACTTAATCTTAACCGTCCATCCATTATTTCATAGCTAAGACTTAATCTTAACCGTCCATCCATTACTTCATAGATAAGTAATTTCATAGCTATCCATTCGTTACTTCATAGCTAAGTAACTTCGTAGCTATCCATTCGTTACTTCATAGCTAAGTAACTTTGTAGCTATTCATTCGTTACTTCAGATGATCATTAATGAAAAACTTTAATATCATAAGGTAAGGAAGAGAGTTATCAATACACCCAAATTATAATACTGTTATCGAAACCGATCCATCACGGTGTTCGTCTTTTATATTAGAATTTCTTTAAGTTTAATATGAATTTGTTCTTTAATATTAAACCTAGACACATAGGTCACATATAAGAATAAATATTCTTACATATTTATATTATCACACGCTCGTATGAAAACTCATGTCTTTTTTTGGTTTTTTTTGTTTCTGTTCTTTTTTTTGTTTTTTCTCATATTCTCTTATACGACATAAGACATGGATCTTTTCTCACTTAACACCTTCGAGCTTTGGTCAACTAATCAAATTTCTCTCCATGTTCTTTATTCATTTTTGGTCCATTTTTTCATCATACCCCCAACTACTTTAATTACAATCTACCCGTGTGCCAACCACTGAGATGACCTCAAACACTCTTTGAAATTACACTTTGTCCTCTCGTTGATTTCACTTTTATGGTTCTAAATGTAGTTTGTTCTTACGTTAATACGATGGTTGGTATAGTAATCTTTCACAACGCCTTATCTTCTTCGTTGTCTTTTAACTTCCTTAATCTTTGGTAGCTTGTCATCATTCGCATTGTGGACAGAATTAATGTACACAGTCATGTTGCTAAGATTTTCACCTTTTTCCGTAACGCTAGATCTCGTTCCCCCAAAACTGTAAACAACATTCAAGGTAATACAAATAGTAGAGAAAAGAAGGAATTACCAAACAAAAGTGTTAATAGAAAGACAAAAATCATAATTACTTTTAAGATCAATCAACAGCCCACAATCAAAATATCAGATTTTTTATTTGGATAAAGAACTATTTAATCTAACTCTAATCGCTCTAGTAGAAGGAACCATCTCATCGAGTCACATATTGTAGAAACTGCAGAATGATCTCTAGAAAAATAAAGTTTAAGACAGGATCAAGGTGTCAAATATTATCCATAGCTTACCTCATCCGAGTTGTTATTCATATTGACATAGTGGAGAAGAAAATAGCTAAATGAAATATTTACACAGTAGATTCAGAAATACTATCCGTTCCACCTTCTTGCCAACACTTTGGAGCCATAGCCTCTTTTTATTCCTCATGATTTTCACGTGAGTAAAACATTAAATTTCTGTTAAATCTGTTACATTCTGAGATTTTCAAAGAAAGCCATGAATTCCTGTGAGGAAAAAAAAGAGGACCACCATATTTACACATGAAGGCAAGTTGAAACCATCAAATAAGACAACAGCAAGTCATCCAATAAAAACGAATATATAGGCAATGAGCTAAACAAACTCACACTTACAACGAAAAACGATGATTCTATAATGATTTGATTGATGGAGGATTGGAAATTTTCCATAATCAATTGATGAAGTTTCAAAGTACAAACTTGCATAGTAACAATGAGTCTAACTTTGATAACATGATTCTATGGACAGTTAATGGAACACTATAGAAGATAAGAAACAAAAAAACAATGCAAGAGTAGCAAAATTAGGTTGGTAATAAGGAGCATGAAGACAATGACTAAAAAGACAATAATCCGAGTCTTTTATTTAAAGAAAGAGTAAAGAGGTAGTGAACCTTGTCTAAAATCGCCGTGGGAGAGTAGTAGCCACGTCTTTTACAACTTCTCACATCTGTAAAATAACTCATCTATAAAAAAGGCAATATCTACTCAGCTACATATCTTCATACTTCATACTATAAAAGGTTATTTAAGTGAATATGAATGGTTGATTGATAAATTAGGCTAGTAGTAATAATAATTTGTAAATTAGGTAAGTAGGAAAGAGAAAAAATGTTTAAACCCAAAATGTCCTTTTCTTTTTGAATAATTACAGAAATGCCATTGGTTTGAAAACTTATTTTCTGACAGAATAATCCGACGACACTGTTCATCAACGATCGGAGTTACTGTTCATCAAAACTCGATGACAACTGTTCATCGTTAGGAAAACATATTGTTAGCATCGTTAACATTGTCACGTTAACTCAATTATCATTGTAAGCATCGTTAACATTGTCACGTTAACTCAATTATCATTGTAAGCATCGTTAACTCATTGTTCGCATCGTTAACATATAGTTAGTATCGTTAACATTGTCATGTTAAACCAGTTATCATATCATAAATTAACGTGTTAATCCAGTTATCATTTTATAGAAATATATGAAATATAAAAATATAAAAATTATTGTGATAACCCGATTAGCATATCATAGAAACTATGTGTTATTGGTTATCTAACTTTGTTATCATAACAAAAGTATACTGATAATTTATTAGATAACTTTGTTATCATCGCCGCCGTCACCATCGTCACCGCCGTCACCGCTGTCACCGCCGTCAATACCGTCACCGCCGTATCCACCGTAGTGGTCTTTCCCGTTGTCGCCTTCTTCTTCTTCTTCTTTCTTCTTCTCCTCCTTTCTTCTCTGTCTTGAATAGTATTCGTGAATAGTATTCATGAGAGAGAAAATGGTATATGTAATTATTTATAATGTATAAGGGTGAGTTAGACTTTTTAATATGAATAGTGAGGGTTGTATAGTGTAAAAAATGAGGAGTTAATTTTGATATTAATCAATCATAGATTTTACAATCAATTTGTATGGAGTTTAAAGAGAGGTCATAAAGCATAATGGTTTGGTAACATATGATATAATACTTGTGTTCTTTAAAGTTATACCTCATTAGCATCAATTTTCTTTATTTTAAGACTTCTACTACTCCAGTAAGTTATATAGGTTATAGGTGTTCCACCATTACTTAATTTTTGTTTTTCACAACAGTCTGATTGAGAGAAAAGAAAATAGTGCGTGGAAGCTTTAAAATAGAAGTTTACATATTTTCCAACCATACACGTACGTTTTAAAAAAAAAAAATTAAGACAACCAAACTCTTTGTGATCAAAACACAATGTTTCAAGGGATAATTGTAAATTTAGAGCAAAAAATGGGAACTATTGTCCTCTTAGTATTTATTTGAGTTTTACCACTTTTAAACTAAAATACATTTTATTAAATATAAAAAATGCCAAATAAATATTTATACTTACTTTAAAAATTCTGAAAATTCATATAAGGTAAGTAATATATATTGTGTAATTTATCTTAGGAAAAACGAAATTTTTTAAAAATATTTATTTTCATGTTCTAATAATTGTAGAATTTGGTTTCTAGTATTTGCTCGAAAATCTACCAAGTATATAATATGTATTCTACTATTTGTTTTGCATTCTACTGCCCCTATAGAATCCGTTATCTACAATGTTGTATTTATTCTACCAATGGTAGAATGCGATATTCTACTTTTTGTAGAATAAAAATCCTACCGTTTTCTCTATATTCTACTTTGTTGTAGAATAGAAGTTCTACCATTTTATCTTGATTCTACTGAATGTAGAATACACATTCTACCAAGCGGTTAACAAAATCTGAGAGAAAATCTAGGGCAACACAACTGAAAATCTTCATAAAATATTTTTGTTTCCTTTTTTAAATCGTTCTTTCCTTCTTTTTCGTGTAATCTTTTTTCCCCTTTTTGAAAACATTTTTTCCTTTTTTGAATTTAGAATTTTGGTTTTATTTTTAGAAATTATTTTGAACTCACGTTTTTTTTTGTTATCAATGCCCTTTTTATTTTAAATTTTATTTTGATTTTTAAAATATTGATTATTATTATTTTAAGGAGTAAAACTGGATTAATGCTTCTACACCAGGAAGTCTAGGTTTCAATTCCCAGAAGATTTGATTTATGCAGGTTATTAATGGAGACAAGCTTATAAGGAAATTTTCAGCGTGGTGCAAGGAGAGCCGTTTGGTGTGGGTCAAGTCTGAGTGGATTCTTGTGGAACGGATATATTGTCAATTGAAAAAATTATTCTTGTAATAGTTGTTGAACCCGAATTCGCACATAGATCGTAGATCGGCAAATTCAGTTTAGGGTTTAGGAGAATTATTTTATTTAGGATCATAGCTGTGCCTGAGAAGGCTGCCTACGTACCCTCGAAAGAGGGATCAAGCCAAAACGTAGTTCTTGTTCTCTGAGATTGTTCAGAATGTGGCGATGAATAAGGAGTTCCCATATTTATAAAGTTCGGAGTCACCTAAAACAAGATGATTTCCTTTTCTTATTTTCATTAGGAAAAGGATAATCTTCTTTTCCTTGTTTTGTAAGGAAAAGGGAAATTTCCTTTCTTTGAGACTGGATTCGGGCTCGGCCCAGAAGTTTGCTCTTGGGCTTTTTTAGTCGTCGTGACTATGGGCCTTACCGCGAGTTTGGTTTGTTGTAAACCGGGATTGATTAAGCTGATGTCGGTTTGAACCGTGTTAAACCGGGGGAGTGCTAAATCCCCCTCTAACAATTAGTCCCCCCCCTCAGTTTGGCGAATGAGTCCTTGAGTTCGGCGAATCTCGAATGAGAATTTTTAGCCCGATTTGAATTGACATCAGCTTCGTTTGAGTAAAGTTTAACCTCTGATGAGTAAGCTGCGACTAAGCTTCCTTAGTGCGAGGCTATTAAGTTGCGAACGCAAGCTGTCTTACCGCGAAGGGTGATATGTTTTGAAGTTGTACATAATAAGAACTTACATGGGGCCGTGAATAACACGGTCTTAGCCGGGGTGAAGAGGACAACTCGACTCAACCTATTCGTGGTCGGCAATCTGTTTAGTAGATCGGCTTACTGATTTGCGATTTATGAGAAATCGGCTTAAGTTTGGTGCGAGACTGGTCCCGGCTTAATGTGGAAAGTGTATTATCCATTGCACCATGAGGATTCTTGCGAGCAAATCTCGGCTTATCAATCGTCTGGCCAGGACGTCGATATAGGAACCATTATGGTTAGAAATACGAACTGATCAGGTTCGGCGAATCGTAGGAATTCGACTTGAGATATTCGAACTGTTTGAGTTCGGCGAACTGTAAAAGTTCGACTTATAGATATACAAACTGTTGGAGTTCGGCGAACTTGTGAAAGTTCGAATTTTGCCTTAGAAAAATAAAGTTTTATTAGAATCACAGCTGTGCCGGTAAAGGCCGCCTACGTACCTTCGAAAGAAGGATCAAGCCATTCGTAGTTCATAATAAGATGGTTTTGCGAGCTATGGAAGCTTCATCTTACTTAGTCATTTCTTGAATGTTAATTCCGAGGTCGTGTTACACATCCTCTCGAGTTCATTGTGCACACAATTGGTGCCGTACATAATACGGTCTTAGCCGGGGTGTAGATAATGAACTCGATCTTACGACCTGCTTCTAGGTCGGCGATCGTCGATTGATCGGCTTAGTTCCCAGATTGGATCTGAGTGTGCGAGACAGACTCGGCTTATTTGGCTCAGACAATCTGGGAATTGCGTCATCCGGCTTATAATTTGCGAATGTTGAGAATTCGGCTTACTATTTCTCTGATCGAATCCGAGTGTGCAAGACGGACTCGGCTTACTTCGCTTGGATGATCTGGGATTTGCGAACTACGGGGGTTCGGCTTATAACTTGCGAATGTTGAGAATTCAGCTTAATATTATGCAAATCGAATCCGAGTGTGCGAAACGGACCCGGCTTACTTGGCTCGGATGATCTGGGAGTCGTTTTAGACTGTAGTGCAGACTCTAGAGTACGGCTTCAATATGAGGTTGACCAATCAATTTGCTTCCTTCTTCCTTCCCTTCTCCTCACTTTTTTATTTGCACGAAAAAGTAAGCCGCTTGGTTTAGATGTTAACCATATGACCACCATAATTTGGTCTTTGATAGGCCTAACTAAAAATAATTAAGTGAGGCCCATATAGCAAATGATCCATACGAGGCTTATTCTCCAACATTTTTTTTGCGTGATTCTCTTTAAATGGGCCAAATGTGGGATTAAGCCCAATAAAAAGAAATCTGATTTTCTCTTTTTCTTCGTCATCGTGCGGCACGAGCTTGCGCAGCCATTAACACCGACCTGCAACTCGGGCAGTTATGACAGATTGAAGATCAGATTCGACGTTGGAGACGCGGTGGATTTCGGTGTTCCGTGCGGTGGATCGTGATGGAGTTCGGCGTTGGATACGCGCGAATCCGAATCCGGTGACGGCAACAATGGAGGAGCTTTAGCGAGCTCGAATGATGGCAGGTAGTGAACCTGAGGTCGACTGTTGCTGTTCGAAATCTCTGGAGTCAGGGCTCGAGGGTTTGATGGCGTTGAATTCGATGGAGATTTCTAGTCCCAGGTGAAGCTAGGGTTTTTAGAATCTCGGTGAAGATGAAGCAGGTCATCGGAGAAGATCAGAGTGATTGATTGGTGATCTCAGATCCATCGCGGAGTCCGTAGAGTCTCATATCGGACAGGGGAGGAGTTTTCCTCGCATATCCTCGTGAAAAGAAAAGATCATACGATTAGTTTTGTTGCTTTCTTTTTTGTAACCGCGAATTGATCTCGATTTCGAGCCAGACCAATTGGTTTGTGATAATCGATCAAATTCACATGATTGAAAGTAATCAAAATAATCAGCAAAACTTAGCTTTTTTTTATAGATCGGTTGCGTTGCCGGAGATGACGATGCGTTCATGTCGTCCTCTGAGTTTCAGATTTCTAGGGTTTAATAATTCTCTATTCCCCACAGTCGACGCCAATTGTTGAACCTGAATTCGCACATAGATCGTAGATCGCCAAATTCAGTTTAGGGTTTAGGAGAATTATTTTATTTAGGATCATAGCTGTGCCTGAGAAGGCTGCCTACGTACCTTCGAAAGAGGGATTAAGCCAAAACGTAGTTCTTGTTCTCTGAGATTGTTCAGAATGTGGCGATGAATAAGGAGTTCCCATATTTATAAAGTTCTGAGTCGACCTAAAACAAGATGATTTCCTTTTCCTATTTTCATTAGGGAAAGGATAATCTTCTTTTCCTTGTTTTGTAAGGAAAAGGGAAATTTCCTTTCTTTGAGACTGGATTCGGGCTCGGCCCAGAAGTTTGCTCTTGGGCTTTTTTAGTCGTCGTGACTATGGGTCTTACTGCGAGTTTGGTTTGTTGTAAACCGGAATTGATTAAGCTAATGTCGGTTCGAACCGTGTTAAACCGGGAGAGTGCTAAATTCCCCTCTAACAATAGTTCTTCTAATCTGTAATAAAAAAGATTTCAGACGGCAAAAAAAAAAAAAGGGGTAAAACTGGGTAAATTTCAGACGACAAAAAAAAAAAGGAGGTAAAACTGGATTACCCTTAATATAAATACTAAGGGGACAATAATATTCCAATAAGTAAAGAAAGAGTTGAAAAAAAAAACACAATCGGGAAAAAAAAAGTGTCTCTCGCGCGACAACGGCGACTTTTGGTCTCCCGTCCATTCTGAAGCGATTCCGACCGTAAGACTGACGATTCCGGCCAAAATCCGGTAAGATTCTTCATCCTCTTCCTTCGTTTTCCCCCTTTGTTTGGTGAAAACGATGCTGTCAATGGCGAGACTAGGCGAGGCGACAACGGCGAGGCGAGGCGAGGCCAGTCGCGGGGGAGGCGAGTCGAGCTTTCGGCGAGTCATCCGCCTCCGTTTCAGGGAATTTCGACAGTTTTACTGAAAAAACCTAACCTTAATTTTTTTTTTGCAGTGTTCGTGATTAATCTGTGGTTCCAATCTTTATTCCGGTGTGACTGAAGAATTATTCCGGTGAGGTGGTTATGAATCCTAAATCTCTTAATTCTTTAGTGGTAGATTTCTTAATTCTTTGGTGGTAGATTTATTTATAAAACGAAAAGTGGTTTGGTGGTTATGAACTTTGTGCATGATGGTAGTAGATTTGTTTGTGCATGATGGTAGCTTTGTTTGTGCATGATGATACACTTTGTAAATCAGTTATGGTAGATTTGTTTGTTAGATAAGTCTGGGTGCATGACCCTTTTATTGTAAGTTATTTGATGGTAGATTTATAATCATATTTGAACTTTGTAAATCAATGATGGTAGATTTGTTTGTACGTTATGGTAGATTTGTTTGTACGTTATGGTAGATTTGTTTGTTAGATATGTCTGTTTGTACCCTAATTTTATTGTAATAACTATAATTTTATTTGATGGTAGATTTATAATCATATTTGAACTTTGTAAATCAATGATGGTAGATTTGTTTGTACGTTATGGTAGATTTGTTTGTGTACGATGGTACACTTTGTGACTGAAGAATTATTCCGGTGAGGTGGTTATGAATCCTAAATTTCTTTTTTCTTTGGTGGTAAATTTCTTAATTCTTTGGTGGTAGATTTATTTATAAAACGAAAAGTTGTTTGGTGGTTATGAACTTTGTGCATGATGGTAGTAGATTTGTTTGTGCATGATGGTAGCTTTGTTTGTGCATGATGATACACTTTGTAAATCAGTTATGGTAGAGTTGTTTGTTAGATATGTCTGTGTGCATGATCCTTTTATTGTAATATTTTATTTGATGGTAGATTTATAATCATATTTGAACTTTGTAAATCAATGATGGTAGATTTGTTTGTACGTTATGGTAGATTTGTTTGTGCACGATGGTACACTTTGTAAATCAATGATGGTAGATTTGTTTGTTTGTTTGTTTGTTTGTTAGAATTGTTTGTGCATGATGGTAGATTTCTTTTGTATATTTGTTCCGGTGCGACTGTTATGTTGTATTGTTAGCTAATTATCAGTTTTTGGAAGATTTATTATTTATCATGGTAGATTTTGTTTACATTATGGTAGACTTATTAATATGTCTTACATTTGTGCAGAGATGGCCTCTTCTATCGGGAAGAAGGATTACCCACCCAGACTGTATCCGCCAGGGAAATCTCCTTTGCAGAAGAAGAGTTCTCACAATAACTGTAAACTGAGTGAATTTGGGATGATGAGGGACGCAATTGGTGATGGTGTTTACTTTGACATCATGAACAATTCTCAGGTTGGCGTTTTGCTGAAGCTTGCACTGAAGTCGTATATTTGGAGTGCGAGGATCGTTCATGATTTTGTGACGAACCAATTGGCGGTCGAGCGGCAATATAAGATGTGGTCACTCATTGGAGGTCGTCCGCTTAGGTTCTCACTTCACGAGTATAGTGAAATAACCGGCCTCAACTGTGATCCAATCGATTTGGATGACCCTTGGGACATAGACCACACAACCTTTTGGGCAGAGATGGGTGTGAAACCAGGTGAAGGTCCTAGTTATAATGAGCTAGTTGGTGTTTTGGAGAAATGCCATACATGGAGCTACGAGAAGAAGAAGATGGTGGCATTGCTTTTCATCTTGTCAGTTGGCGTATGGGGAATTCATCGTAATAGTCGACTCCCGTTGATATGTGCGAAAAGAGTGATGGATGAGGTAGCTTTTGAGAGATATCTGTGGGGTCGCCAAGGTATGAAAGAGTTAATGGTTTCGATTAAAGTTGCTACCTTGGACGGAGATAGGTACACCTTTCACGGATGTGTCCATGCCTTGCTCACATGGGTATATGAGTTGGTTTTAATATTCAGAGAGAAATTTGGCAGAAGAGAAGAGAATATGAATGATTTGGATGTTTTTCTACTGAGGTGGCGTTCATCTCGTCCCCGATACACTCTTCAGACTGTTTTAGAGGAGGACAAGAAGAAATCTGAGGACAAGAAGGTATGTAGAGTTGTTTTGTAGTCTGATTTATAGCTACTAAGGTAGACTTGTTTGATTGTTTTAGGTACGTGGTGGTAGACTTGTTTGATTTGTTATAGGGAACGTGGTAGACTTGTCTGATTTGTTTTGGGACACGTTGTGGTAGACTTGTTGGGACACGCTTCAAACAATTATGGGGCACATGGTGATAGACTTGTTTGATTGTTTTAGGTACGTGGTGGTAGACTTGTTTGATTTGTTATAGGGAACGTGGTAGACTTGTCTGATTTGTTTTGGGACACGTTGTGGTAGAGTTGAGGTAAACTCTAAATTTTATGTCACGATGTGGTAGACTTGTTGGATTTCGTGGAGACGTGGTGGTAGACTTGTTGGATTTAGGGTCATTCGTAGACTTTTTGTATGACATGGTTTATCAATTTTTGTAGGTTCGGGTGAGACATATATTGGTGGTGAAACCTCTAGGAGAGATTTATCCAGTTTGGGAGGACGAACCCATGACCCCAAATGTTGATCCGAAGCTGCATAACATGATCATCGATATTCTCGATGGATGCTTGGATGAGACATCATGGGAATCAGAAGCTGCTACTACGAAAAAAATAAGTGGGAAGGCCATGGTGGAGGAAAGTGAGGATGACTTTGTTGAAAAGCCTAAAGGGAAGAAGCGGAAGACAGAAAGTGGTGGGACTTCACGTGTGGAGAAGAATAAAAGGAGAAGAAGAAGACAGAAAGTGGTGGGACTTCACGTGTGGAGAAAAATAAGAAGGAGAAGGAGAAGGTGGAGATTCCTGAAGAAACAAATGTTGATGAGAAGAGGAAGGAAAATAAGGAAAAGAAGAAGGGAAAGAAGAAGGACAAGGAAATGGTGGATGAGAAAATTGGAAAAGAAGGGGAGGACGTTGATATGGATGTCTCGCTAGATGTGATTAGGAAGCAGAAGAAAAGAGAGAAGAAAATTAACAAGGAAAGAGAGGAAAATGAGAAGGAAGAGAGAAGTCTTCAAACAAAGAACACCGGGGAGACAAATGAGATTCTAAGGGCAATTCAACAATTGTCGATCAGATTCACCACAGTGGACACCAATGTTACCAACCTTGGAGTTCGACTAAATGAAATTGAAAGGAGGATGTCTACTCTCGAGGCAAAAGATGAGGTGAAGGAAAAGGAAGGGGACAAGCGTAGCCCCGTTGAGATGTTGGTAGATGAAGAATCCAATGCACATGAAGGAGTGGGAGGGACAAAGGATCCGGTATGCAAGTCTCTCTTCTAATTACATTGTTTTACCGCAAATTAGAACAGACGAACTAAAACTGAACATGTTGTTTGTGTTTTTTTTTAAAACTGTTTTGGTAGATTTGTTTGGAAAACGTTTTACGTTATGGTTGACTTTTATGGATGAAAAAGAAACATTATGGTAGATTTGTTCACATTGCTTTTGCCTTTACTTTAATTAAACAGTTCTCGATGGTAGATTTGTTTACTATTTAGACTTGTTTTACTCTTTGATGGTAGACTTGTTGTGGTCTTCATGGTAGATTTGTTTACTATTTAGAATTGTTTTACTCTTTGATGGTAGACTTGTTGTGGTCTTCATTGTAGATTTGTTTACTATTTAGATTTGTTTTACTCTTTGATGGTAGACTTGTTGTGGTCTTCATGGTAGACTTGTTGTGGTCTTCATGGTAGACTTGTTATGGTCTTCATGGTAGATTTGTTATGGTCTTCGTGTAGATTGTTATGATAGTTATGGTAGACTTGTTATGTTAGTTATGGTAGACTTATTATATGATCAGTGGTAGAATTAATGAAACAGTGTCACTAATTTTCAATATTGTTCAAATATCATTGTCTATGCTAATGGTGCTATGTATTATCACAGTCCTGGATGTTAGAGCCGCAAGAAACGTCTAAACCTGAGTTCCCGATTGAAAGGGTGGTTAGAACCCCGATTTCGAAAGGAAAGAGTGTTTGTAAAGTGAAAAGAGAATTGGTTGATCCAATAGTGAAGAAACAAGCATCTAAGACACCAAAACCTCAATCGAAAAATAAAAAGAAAGTAGACGAAGACTGTGTCGATGTTACTGACCAAGTTACACCACCTCCACGAGATAAACCTAGACCTTCATTTAAGATCCCACAATTGCAAGACAAAGATGAGGATACAATGCTGGAAGCTCTCGGAAAAAGATTAGATAAGTTGGTGGTAGTTGCAACACCAACAACGAAAACACCAGTTCCGCTCAAAAGGGGTCGCAACCTTGCTCCCACCCAATTGTCACCATTCGTAGGAAGATCTGTGGTCAGATGGATAATGGCTGATGTAACCCCATATATTGATATGTACGACCCTTTCGAGAAGGTGGAAAAGCCAAAACTAGATCGATTGCTCGAGTACATAGGGACGGATTTATAAGTCATTTCAGTTTTTTATTTATTGTTTAACATTTCATGAAGTCCAATTAATTCTATGATTCTCAGTATATATTACTTTGGTCATTTTCAGGGACAACCCATTGAAGACTTCATATGCAGGACCGAAATTCTACCTCACGCTTATGACTCCTAAAGAAATGTGGGAAACTGAGGAATACGGCTGGTTGCATGACAAGGTAAGTATGAAACATTATGTTATGGTAGATTTGTTCGGAAAATGTTTTACGTAATGGTAGACTTTTATGGATGAATAAAAAACATTATGGTAGATTTGTTCACATTATTTTTACTGTAATTAAGCAGTTCTCGATGGTAGACTTGTTTAACTCTTTAATGGTAGACTTGTTTAACTCTTTAATGGTAGACTTGTTTAAATCTTTAATGGTAAACTTGTTTAACTCTTTAATGGTAGACTTGTTATTGTCTACGTGGTAGACTTGTTAATTTTGTAGATTTGTTGTTACATTGTGGTAGAGTTATATATTAACCAATATTTCTATATTGTGCAGCATATTAGCGCATGATTTAATATGTTTCGAAAAAGGTTGTTGCTCAACACATCTCCTTATCGAGACGGAAGGATTGCTTTCATCGACCCTGTGTTCACCGGTGTTTGGTGTCTAGATTACAGAAATAAATTTCTACCGTCTGAGAAGACGTGGGTATTTTCTACGGGTTATTACGACATGGCTAATGGGGTATATAATGAGTTATCACCTACAAGGAAGAAATGGGGGCAAGATGTGGATATCTTGTACATCGCCCACATTGTCAATAATGTACATTGGGTGGCCGTTGAGGTGAACATTCCCAAGAGAAAGGTCAGAGTTTTTGATTGCATCCCCCATTTATATAAGGAGAGCGTCGTAATTAATTCTGTTAGGCCGTATGCGAGGATGATTCCACTCTTGTTGAAGCAACTTGCACCAATAGAGATGAGAAAAACAATGAAGGAGGCACAATATCAGATCTACTATATTAAAACAACGATCCTCCTAACAAACAAACATGTGATTATGGTGTGTATACGCTCAAGTACGTGGAGTGTTTAGCTCTAGGCCATTGTTGGAAATCCCTCAGAGATAGCAACATTGCTGCGATTCGGCTCAAATATACAGGTGAGATTTACGACGAGGTACATGAACCCGAAGAAGTCCAGATGTCTGATCCAAATCCGCGTGGTGACGCGGATGACAAGTATGCACTAGAGACAGACTCTGCTAATTAAGGGAGCTGTTACGGTAGATTTTTGGGTTATATAGCTTTTGTATCGCGGTAGACTTATTTGGATATTTCTTGCTTAACCACGATAGACTTGTTTATTTTGGATGCTGCAGATGTGGTAGACTTAAATTTGGCAGTATAAATGTAGTTGTTGATGTAACTATACTTTCAAAGGACCATGTTTTTTTGGCATTAAGTTGGTCCTTTGAAAGTTTGGTAAGGTAGATATGTTGTCTAAACCTTAAATATTTTTGCTTATTTTGCATGAAGTTGTAATGCCAATCCGAGGTATTTGTTTGTTTATCACGAGAGATTTATTTGGTAAATTTGGTCGGTCGATTTATTCTAAAAAAGTTGTACAAACATAGTTCATAATAGCAGAAGGTAATACATGTTTGATACACTGATTATTATAAGGAAAATTTTCATAACATATTTAACACTGGCATGTAACGCGATTATGCCCGCCTTGTTGACATTTAGAACATTTGTGATCTTTCCTTGGACATTTCTTCTTCGCCATAGCGACCTCGAATGCACCTTTAATTCGAGTTTTCTTTGGCCTACCCAGAGGGTTGCGAACAATAGGAGGAAGACAAACTTTGTTATCCACTTCTTCCGGCACTGGTAACGCAACATCTCTTGGCATTACACTCATTGCCTAAGCATTTTGCAAGTAGTTGGTTTCATAGTATGAATGACAAAGAGAGATCGGTGAAATCTTCCTTGCTTCTGCTGCGGCGATTGCATGGACACAAGGGATTTTATCCACATCAAACCTACGACAAGTGCACGTTTTATTGGTCAAATTGACAACATGGACATATGACCCGCCCGATACTTCTGAATGATGGTCATCAATCTCTTGCACAACTAAAAGCGTAGCATCTTCAACTCTAACCTGATTACAAAACATTGTGACGTTATTAAGCATGCCAAACAAAATTAAATAAATCTACCGTCATATACCACAAATCTGCTACTATAATATATAATAAGTCTACCATTCATCTTAATAAATCTACCGTCAAATACCACACATCTCCAAGTTTTACCTGAAGCAACTTCTCGACGGCATGTGTAAGAGTTGTTTGCATATTAATTGCATTGCGGCGACGTTTAGCAAACCACCTTGTCAAAAGACTCCTTATATCATCCACAAGGCGCACGATTGGCTTACTTCTTGCACTAGAAATGACCTTGTTTATCGATTCTGCTATGTTACTAGTCGTGAAGTTGTACCTATCTCCCGGGAAATGAACACGACTCCACAAACGAATATCTGCTTTCTGCAAGTAAGCATACAGTGCAGGATTTGCAGCTTCGATCTGCGCAAAAAAAGCATTGAACTCTACAATCCTATACGTGGTTGCAGCCTTCTTCACAAGTCCGAAAGTTTCTCCACCTCTGAATTTCAACATAATGTTCTTATGCAAAAGATATGTGCAAATACCACGACTAGCGAGCGGATAAACCTTCCCAATAGCATTTCCTATTGCTCTATGCCTATAAGAAATAATGGCAAGTTCTTCATCATCAGGGATAACGCGGTGTAGTTGTCTAAAGAACCATTCCCAAGACTCATCATTCTCGGTATCAACAACCGCGAAAGCAATTGGAAAAATATTAAAATTTCCGTCTTGCGTTGTGGCGAGGAGTAGTGTACCTTTGTATTTTCCATGCAAAAACGTACCATCAACGACAACAACTTTCCTCGTAAAGGGGAACCCACGTATGCTCGCACCAAATGCGAGGAACATAAACTTGAACCTATGTTCCTCGTCAACTTCTAGCTTTATTAGTGTCCCCGGATTAGCTCATCTAATCATGTATAAGTACAATGGAAGTTCTTCATACCCGGTCTCCGAAGTCCCCATAACAAGTTCTCGCGCAAACTTTAGAGCACGATGGGCCTTCCAATATTCAACCTGTGAGAACAGTAGCAACTACATCGTACGTCTACCATCACCATTATTTGTACAGACGGTCAATGACATCATAAGTCTACCGTCACAGTGTAGGACAAATCTACCACCAACCACAAATCTACGAACATAAATCTACCAAACGAAGCAATACATAAATCTACCACATCTTAATTCCGTATCGTTTAGTCAGAGAATCGGACACATGATTTGACAAAACTGTCGGCCCAACACCTCCTACGAAGTCTTTATATAGACGGCCTAGTATCTCATGGGTTGCTTGTCGGGTACGTAGTGATCGCACGGTCACTGAACATGTGTGCTCTTTAATGTAAGTCTTAATGTAAAAATGTGTACCGTCTCCAACAGTTGAAGCATGAACCCTCCATTTACATCCGTCCACCCAACACTTAACCGTCAGCAATTTGGGAGTAGAATGATCCACATTGAAGTCAGATTTCTGAGCTACCGAAAGAATTTTCAATCGAGTCTCCAACTCCTATTTCGTGGCATAACGTTGGCCAACCGCTAAGTCTAGTGAAGTAATCTCTAACTTCACAAAATCAGGAACATAGTTTGATGAGTTTGATTCCTTTTTCTTTGGTGGTAGATTTTGCAAGTCGTCTTCATCATCTGAACTTCCACCATCTGTACGTTTTCCACTTATGCCGTACTCATCGTCATCAGAACTTTCCCCATCGGGATATTCACAACCATCAAATCTCGAAGATAGATCTTCTTTTTCTTCATCTCCTTCTTCATCCCGATCTTCTTCAACTCCTTATTCAACACGATCTTCTTCAACTCCTTCTTCAACACGATCTTCACTGATTTTCCCAACTCCACCATCACCTGCTGGTATATATGCTTTGACATCTTCGACAACCTTGTCTTCATCAACCATCGAGTTCTGATAATTTTCTTTAATCTCAACACATAAACGAACTGTTTCGTTTTCAAATTGTTTCAAAAAACTACTCAACTGTCTTGAATTTCCCACAAATACAGGAGGTGTATCTAGTGGTAAACTTGGTCGTACGACACTCGACAACATATAGCTAAATTGAAGCTCATAAAACCGATGATCCAAACCAAAATCTTCATATGCTATTTCAAGGAAATCATCAAAAGAGGTTTGTCGATCTACCCCTACAATTCTACATCTTTTGGACTGATCTACGACGAACACCCACCTATTTTTCTTAAAACACCAATTACCACATACCAAAATGACTTGCTCCATGCTTGAATTGTGGCTTCGGAAGAAAAAAAAAACAAGATCGCGATCTAGAATGAGGAAGTAGAAGATTGGAGAGTGTGAATAGAGATTCAGAGAAGATGTGGATTGTTGAATCTAAGAAAAAGAAAAAAATCTTCTGAACTTTCTCAGCTGAACTCGACGGCAACCCTAGGTTAAAGAAGGGTCTCTGGTTTTTTCGTAGATTTAGGATTAAGTGTAGGGCAAAATCGTCATTTTCATTCTGGAAAAAAGTCAAATATCTACCACCAAACAATATCCATAAATCTACCGTAAACCAAAGTCTACCATAACACTACAAATAAGTCTACCAAATGAAGGTTATCTGAGTAAATTCCAAAACAACTACTAAATCTACCGCCATTACAAATAAACCTACCAACTAATTTTAAATCTACCGTCATTAATATTAAATATACCACCATAGTTAATGAGATATTAGACGTTTTTATATCTACCACCATCACACACAAATCTACCAAACATTTTTAAATCTACCGTCACTAATATTAAATCTACCACCGTTACAAATCGCAGTAACCAAGATTTGTCATTGTTGTAAATCTACCCCTATTATATATAAATCTACCAACCCAATAAAAATCTACCGTCAAATCAACAAATCTACCGTAACGAAAAAATAATTCATTCTGATTAAATTTACCACCACAATATATAAGTCTACCGTTTTGTAATATAAATCTACCACCATTGTCGATAAATCAAAAAGTCAAAAGTCAATGGGTTGGTCGTAAAGTCTACCAACTCATAAACAAATCTACCATCATTGAAAATATATCTACCAAAAATAAATATATCTACCGCATCGTAACAATAAGTCTACCAAAATTTTATAAATCTACCAACTTTCAAACAAACCTACCATTAATCAAACAAATCTACGGACCAAAATTTGAGTTGACCAACATCAAACAAGTCTACCTTCAAAGGACGGTAGACTTGTTCAATCAACTTTTGCCTACGTGGCAAATGAATAGTAATGACAGTTTTGTAATTATTTTTTTTTTCAACAAATGCCATAAGGGCACGCTGGGTAATATGGAAAAAATTAGGTTAATTTAGTAATAAAAATAAATGTATGTCAAACTAATAATAATACTAGAAATAAAAGTTATTATAGTAATCCACCCTTAATTAATTACGGAAAGATCCTAATCGATTTAAGTATTAAGCAAAATGGGCAACGCTATAGGCAACGCTATAGGCAACGCATCAACCGACATCGGAGGTTTTATTGGCAATGTATTCACAGCACCGTTCAAAGCCACACTTGATAGATCCTCTCTGTAAGATTTTCACATTGTCTGAATTAAGATCCGAATTGTCGCAAAATCATAGATCTGGTTGATTTTTATTTTTCTAATTACAGAAATGTATGCTCGGAGCCATGGGATATTTCATGTTTCATACAACATTTTTGTCTACATGATATTGCGAAGCTGGTCATGGTCTCAGGCATCTGTTTCATAAGTAACCTTTCTCCAACTTTTCTATGTTTTTACTAATTATTATATATTCTATCTACTTTCCTTTTTTGGATAAATTTGCGTTTGTTCTTTTTCGCAGTTTTGATGTTCATCACCCTCTTGTTCAAGCTTGGAATCAGCCAATGTGTTGTTAAAAGCATATGCGAAATGTCTTGTGCCGCTTATGCAATGTACTGGTTCGCCATTGGAGAGATGATTCGTTGCTTGTGGCACAATTTGAGGAACACTAAACGTGTATACCGCAGAAAACGTCTATGTGACATAGAAGCCGCAAGTTACAATTACCCGAGTGACGACAAACCAAGTTCAACCAACAATTCAGAGGAAGAGGAAAGACGATTAGAAAAAGCAAAGAGTTCAGAGGAAGAAGCAATGTCAATAGTGGAAAAGGAGAGAGCTAAAGCGAAAGTGGCCTTGGAAGCTGCAGAAGCTGCAAAGAGATTAGCAGAAGTGGAAGCTAAGAGAAGATTGACCGCAGAGATGATGGCGTTGAAGGAATCAGATTCCTTCTCTCGCGGATTTGTTCGGTATAGGAAATACACGATTGAAGAAATCGAAGAAGCCACTTCAAATTTTGCAGTCTCAAAAGGTAAGAGAAGGAGGCTATGGTCCTGTGTTTAGAGGCTTTCTTGATCACACAAGTGTTGCTGTTAAAGTTTTACACCCGGATCCAGCTCAAGGAAGATCACAGTTTCAGAAAGAGATAAAAAAAAAAAAAATTAAATCTTCAAGAAATTCTTCGTTTTTGAATTTATACAAGAAAGTTTTCATCTTTGAGAACATACATGTTTATGTTTTGCAGGTGGAAGTATTAAGCTGCATAAGGCATCCAAACATGGTGCTTCTTCTTGGAGCGTGTCCAGAATATGGGATTCTTGTTTATGAATACATGGCCAAAGGAAGCTTAGAAGACCGACTTTTCATGCGAGGCAACACGTGTAAGAATATTTATTCTTATATGTGATCTATGTGTCTCGATTTAATATTAAAGTTCAAATTCATATTAAACTTAGAGAAATTCTAATATAAAAGACGAACACCGTGATGGATCGGTTTCGATAACAGTATTAGAATTTGGGTGTATTGATAACCCTCTTCCTTATCTTATGATATTAAAGTCTTTCATTAATTAATGATCATCTGAATTAATGGATAGCTATGAAGTTACTTAGCTATGAAGTAACGAATGGATAGCTATGAAGTAACGAATGGATAGTTATGAAGTTACTTAGCTATGAAGTAACGAATGTATAGCTATGAAGTTACTTAGCTATGAAGTAACAAATGGATAGCTGTGAAGTAACGAGTGGATAGCTATGAAGTGAATTACTTAGCTATGAAGTAATGGATGGACGGTTAAGATTAAGTCTTAGATATGAAGTGAATTACTTAGCTATGAAGTAATGGATGGACGGTTAAGATTAAGTATTAGCTATGAAGTAAATTACTTAGCTATGAAGTAATCTCCTACTATATATAGATGCTTTAGCATCATTATTGAAAAACANTGAACATCATAAGAAAACGAAAAGTTTACTTCAGAGAGAAATGAAAGTCAGAAAGATTCAGATCTCTTCTCCATCAAAAGAGATCATAAAAGTGAAAGGTTAAGGCAATAAGAAATCAATTCATAACAAGCCTAATCAAAGCATGGATCAAGGTTAGTGTTTCTTCTTTTATAGCAAATAGATTGTGGTAGGATTAAATTAAATCTAGTTCATCTTGGGATTGATTTCATGAACTGAAATCAGAAAAGTAATTTACATTTGGTATCAGAGCATACTAGATTTGTTTAATTCACCATGCATGTAATTGTTATAATTTAAGAGAGCACCATTAAAGACGAACCTAGAACCGCCAGTTTGGTTTTGTATGGTTGGTGTCTCGTATGGTTTAAGAGCACGCTTAAATTTGTTTTGGTATTATAATAGAATAAAATGCTTCTGCTGTGCATTTTAATAAAAGAAAATTTGTGTTATGAAATATTAGCACAATATAAAGTTATTTGCCCATTAAAGTTTCAATGTTTATATTGTAATATAACATGTTAGTCACCAAAGTGGCCTTGTTATATTACACATATATACATTGAGAGAATAATAGAATTTATCAATTGATCATGATTAAAGAGATGCTATAAATGACATAAAAGTTTTGATTGATCAATTGTTTTACTATCTATGTTCTAGGAGATCACCCAAAGGTGGATCATTGAATATAGGTAGTAATATGAAAAGGATTAATCATTTCTTACTATAATCAATAGTATGTATACCCAAAGGTAGCATGCTTATTTGATTTGTGTATGATTTGATTAGTTGTAAAAGTATAAATTTAGCATCTTGCATGTATTTAAGTATTGCCCAAAGGTTGCTTAAATTCATGCTTGATAACACCATATTTTACTTATTTTTAGGACTTTGTTTTCATAGGTTTTAATCCCACATTGTATAGTTTTGGGATATTTTCATGCATTTGAGTCTCATTTTGTTTTAACTTGCATTTTAGAAGTCCTAGATAGTTTTGTGTCGTTTTTGGCTTGCTGGAGCCTTTTTCAGGTGTTTAGGAGTGGTTTGGAGCAGCTTCGATCAAAGGAGACACTTGGAGTTCGAAGGAAGATCGAAAAAGAACCAAAATGAGCAAAATACACATCGGATCGGTTTATAACCGATCCCGATAACCGATCAACATTCCTGATCAAGACGATGTGTCTGAAAGATCCAACCGGAAGAACATCTTGCCCATTGAATTAGACTGGGAGATCTTAATGAAAGTTATTCGAAATTGAGTTATCTTTCTAATGGAAGTGGTTGCATACCATTCTCATCAGCGGTTCGCGAGATGCGTTTGATTTACTGAAGACATATCATTACCGGAAAATGCAGCGGCAATCCGAAGCAGCTGAAACATTATGTCGGATGGAAGCCTTACGATACCCAGTTTAATCTCAAATTTGGATGCATGATACAAAATTGAGTTAGCTTCGCGTGAGCGTTGGATTCGTGTCATTCAGGGCTGTGGTTCAAGAGTTATGGCCAATACAGTGAAGACCTATCATGCTCGATCGGTTATAACCGATCGCCATAACCGATCAAGATTGCCTGGCGGATTTTCAGCTTGACTTTGGGGTTCAACCACTTTTGTAATAAATGACACTTCTTTTCTCTTTCTTATTAACTCTTTGGGATTATCATCTGCTTCTTTTTACTGTTCTAAGTCAACTTCTTCTCTCTTCTCTCCTCTTTGTTCATGAAGGATTCAAGATCCAAACCATTTTAGTGAAGATTTTCTTACTTTTATTCCATCAATCTTCTTATTTTTGCTATGTCTTGCTTTTGTTCGGTTTTGTTTTGTGCTTTGACTATGTGTGAGTAGTTTTATTATGGATTGTGGGAATGGTTGATTTAGAGGAATAGGTGATGATCTTTTGATGTTTAGAGCAAGATTATAGAAGTTCTCATGTTTAGAAGTGGTCTTAAAGCTAGGATTGAACTAGCTATTCAATTTCTAGAACATGGACATATTACACTTGAGAGAGGTTTGGTAACTGTCTAGAAGATTTCTATTCATGTTTTTTATGCTTAGCAAGACGAGAGTCGTGACTAAGAATCATTAATTGGCTTAAAAGGACTTACGTTTTATGCTTATTGATATTTCGGTAGCAATTGAGAGATTAGTTAATTTGAATTATCAATGAAGGGTTTAGCATAATGAGAGTGAGTTAAGCTATTTGTATGTGTTCCTTGCCATAGAATAAGCTTAGTGAGTGATTAGGAACATCATAAGAAAATCATCGAATACTCGAAATCGCGGACCATATCCTACGATCCATATTTTATCTTCTTGAGTCAAACCAATTTTAGTGTATTGTCGTCTTTGAATTTGTGTCTTTAAAACTAGCTTTGATCATTTCAAGTGTCCTGTATTTTTCTCATTCTCTGTTTCTTTTCTTTACTTTTAGTTTTATCGTAATTAGTTCTTTAGACAAAAACCAAAAAACGTTTAGCTTAGCTTGATTAGTTTCTTGTATTCTTATTGTGTTATTCTTTCTCTCTTGGGATTCGATCCCTAAGTACAACAACGACATACCGTTATGATTGTGGTAGTGTTCACATTAAGGTAATTGATGTGATAAAACACGAATATCAATTTGGCGCCGTTGCCGGGGAGATAGCAATAGGCATTAGGATTTGGAATCTATCTAAGTCTAAGTATTTTTCTTTATTTTGTTACTAAGTCACTCTGTTTTGTATGCTCTGTTTTTGAAGGTATATGCACACAAGGAGTCAAGGACGAGAGGACTTGCAACCATTTGTGCTAGATATTCGAAGACTCGAAAGAGACAACACAAGAGCAACAAGAGAACGTGCTGAGCACGTGAGGCGTTTAGGCATGGACGCACAACGAAATGATCCTCCTCTCCAAGGACAAAACCAACTGCCACCACCACTAGATAAAGTCCAAGGAGTGGGCTTACAAAACCAGGGGCCGAGGCTGCCAATCCATCCTCCTAGACAGCCACAAAGGATTGGCGCCTTTGATGAACCTACTACACAAGGGGTTCTAACTGGGATAAGGCCACCACCATTTGTGAACAACAACTTTGAGATTAAATCAAGTTTCATTAACATGGTGCAGAACTCAAGGTTCTTAGGAATTGCTTTGGAGAACCCGATCGACCACATCGATCAGTTCGACCGTCTTTGTGGGACAGTGAAGATGAATGGAGTCTCGGAGGACGTTGTTAAGCTAACTCTCTTCCCATTCTCTTTGGGAGACAAGGCTGCTTAATGGGAAAAGAGTGTGGTCACTACCACCATACCTACTTGGGAGGAATGTAAGAAGCAGTTCTTGGCAAAGTTTTTCTCGAGGCAAAAGACAGCAAAGCTGAGAAACGACATCACAAGCTTCAAACAAGGAAGCAATGAATCGTTCTATGAAGCGTGGGAGAGATTGAAAGGTTACACAAGGGCATGTCCTCACCATGGAGTCTCCAAAGAAGCACTTCTCGGAATCCTAGACCGAGGGGTCCTAGAGAAATACCAACTAGCTTTGAACACGGCAAGCAATGGGAGTTTTGCTAGCCAAGACGTCGTTGAGAATCTAGCTCAAAGTGATCAAGGCTATGGAGGTGACTATGATCGAACGGTGAGAGACCCCAATGCATGAGACTATCGGTTCAAAGAGCTTGAGGACAAGTTAGACAAGGTGTTACTAGCAAATACAAGAGCTGTGCATTATGTGGGAGAATTTGACAACAACCAAGGAAGTCAAGGGGTGTTGTTAGAAGGTTGCAATGAGATTCAAAAGGAGGTGAACTATATAGGAGGACAAAGAGGCTTTAACCAAAGTCATTATCTTCAAAGGCCTCAAGGACAAGGCTTTCAACAAGCATTTCAACCAAGGCCAAACAACAACATTCCACCTGAAGGGAACTCTTCGAACCAAGGTGCACAAAAAGATGTGCAAAGTATGCTCCAACAAATTTTGGAAGGTCAAGCTAGAGGGCAAATTGAAATCACAAAAAGGTGGTAGATATCAACAACAAAATTGATGGAGTATACAATGAACTTAACGCCAAGATTGAGCACTTGTCAACTCATGTGAAAGGTTTGGAAAACCGGATTGCTCAAGTAGCTTCTACATCCAAGGGACCCAATGGAGTTCTACCGGGAAAACATGAGACTAACCCCAAGGCTTACTGTGGTATTATCGAGATGGATGAGAATGAGAAAGCAATGGAAGAATTCATCTCTAACCTTCAAGCGGATTTCAATGAAGAACGAGTAGAGAAGAGTGATGTAGTACTTGAGGAAAGCCCTAAGGAAGAGCAAAACGTTTTGAAGAAGATAGAAAGGGAATAACCTCCCAAGATGGAACCTCCTCCCTACGAGCCTAAGCTGCCATTCCCTCCTCGAGTCTACACAAAAGCGCAAAAGAAAGTTCTATCCAAGTTCAAGAAGGATATAAGTCAAATTGGGATCGAAATGCCAATCAAAGGCGATATATCTCAAGTTGTTACCAACATGAAGTTCATCAAGGCCATTCTTGCCAACAAGGAGAAAGTAGAGGAGGTGCTGAGACTTTATGAGCCACCAAGTGCACCCACACTAGAGCCTAAATCGATTCTCAAACTCGAAAAATCGGGTAAATTTACTATACCTTGCTCTTTTGGAGATTCAGATGCTGAAGAAGCCTTGTGTGATTCCGGAGCCAACGTTAATGTGATCTCCGATGAGATGGTGAAAGCCTTGGGGATCAAGGGCATGAAGAAGAACTTGACCACTCTTATGTTTGGAGATTCATCTTCAACGTGTACACTAGGCTTCATTGAAGACTACCCTCTAAAGGTTGGAGATTGTTTAGTACCAACCGACCTTATGGTTGTGGAAATGGTGCAAAGCCGCAAGGTGCCTCTCGTCTTGGGAAGTCCCTTCCTCCAAACCGCGGGAGCCTCATAGACTTCCCCAATGAGAAGGTGATTCTAAAGAATGTCAATGACAAGGTATCATACCCTATCAAGCATTCCACAACCAATATTTGTGGAACAATCACCCAAGAAGACATGGTAAACAATGTGCAAGCTACCTTAGATGATCATGGTAGTTTTGAAGATGTGCTGGAAGGAGATTGCCTAAATCTCCTATTCGAGGAAGCAAATGTGGGAGATCCAAAGATGAAGTCACCAAAGATGACTAGGAAAAAGCCTAAAGAAAGCAAGGATCTACATTTTAAGAAGAACTCATCTCCAACTCTCACCTTGAAGCCAATGGAATATGCAAATGGAGAGATTGAGTATAAGGGTATGTCTAAGCCCTTTGTCATGGTGAAAGCGATTCTCACACTAGAAATGAAAGAGAAAGGACAAGATGCACTAGAGGAGATGTTGACGAGAGTTCTCATACTTGATATGCATGAACCACGATTACCAAAAATCTCAAGATCAAACCACCTGATAGAGAAACATGCCATGGAGATGGACCTTTCCCCAAACCGCACTAAAGGGTTTGAAACGTCAAGCTTAATGACGTTAAATAAGCGCACTTGGGAGGCAATCCCATGACTATCCTTTGTCAATATGTTTGTTTGGAGTTTGATTTAATTTTTTTTAGTGTGTTTTGATGTTACAGGGCATCGGGATTCGCAGGAGAACGTCCAGAATAAAAAAAAAAAAAAAACCGGACAAGCTGGATCGATCACTCCGATCGGTTATAACAGATCAGAATTTGAGGTGATCGGTTACGCCGATCGATCACGAAAATGCGATCGGTTATGATGAAAAAACGACTTCAGCAATCGGTTACGCCGATCGGTTAGAACCGATCAAGATCTTCATCGATAGGTTACTCAGATCGGTTATAACAGATCCGGTGCCCAGGTAAGTTAGAAAAAAAAAAAACCGTCAAGCTAGAGACGTTAAACGCGCCATTGGGGACTCCCCCAATCCTATCTCTTGTCAATGCTAGAGACATAAAACAAGCAATGCTATCATTTACTTCTTGTTTTATGGTTTTTATTGTTTGATATATTTTATTTTCAAGTTTTCTAGGAATAAAAAGGGTGAAAAATGGGACGGATCTAAACGGCCAAAAACCGGTGAGCTTAATGTGCCAAACCTCCTCATTGTGAATCCACACACTCCACTCCAAGGTACCTCTAACATTCTTTTTTGTATATACATTTCATTTTTTTGTTTTATTTCTCGTATTTTGTTTTCTTTCTCGGTTTTACTTTCTCACCGAGACGGTGATAAGTAAGTCCGGGGGAGGAAACCGTTACTAATTCTCTTTTAGTTGTTTTGTTTTGATTTCTTTGAGTCATTGCATTGTACATATTCGTTTGCATAGAAAAACACCAAAAAATTCGAAAATTTTCAAAAATCCAAAAAGAATCATGTAGTTTGCATAGTCTCATCTTTATTTTAGGATTGAGTCTAGACGCATATAGAATTGCATTGCATATGCATAGGGGACAATGATAGAAACCACTTAGTCTAGAACTCGATGTGATACCCTTAGTAATATTATCATGTTGCTTGAACAACCTTTTTGAAACTTGTATACTCTTGCTTTGATCTCTCTACTCTTAACTCTTTGTTTTGTAAATACTTGTTTAATTTGAAATCAACCCCTTGATAATTGGACTTAAATGATTATAATCTTCTCGCTTATGGGCTTGTGATACATAACCATGGTTTAAAGAAAACACTCGGGTTATCTTATCCACTTTTACCACTCTCTAATAACCGAGTGGCCATTCTCATCTTTAGAATGGTTCCCTACCTTTCACCTTAACCGTTTTCTTTCCACCCCTCGTTGTTTGATTGAGTGAGGCCTTTTCTTGATATGCTATTGTGTGTAAAATCGTGTAAGTATCGGAAACGACAAAGGTTAGCTTTCATTTTAAGCTAGTCATTGTTGTTCAAAGAAAAGAGGCTAGCATTAAGATGGGGATTAACGAAATGAATGGTATTTGGTTTTGGGGAACATGAGCTCATGAAAATTGAGATGAGAAATGGTTGAAAAACCAAACTCTAGAGAAGTGCTTAAAAGAAAGGCTTTAGGAAAAGAAAAGAAAGTACACTCTCCATGTTTGAAAAAAAAGAGAAAGAATAAAAAGTTTAGGGAGAGTGAAAAGAAAAGAAATAGGTCGAATAAAAATATCTCTAGGAGTTTGATGTTTGGAAAATAAAAGAGGGTTAAAAAGGGAGTTTTGATTTAGCCAAAAGGGCTTTGGGGGTTTAATGAGCTTCAATGAAGCAAGATAAGATGAGAAAATGGAATCACCATTTGGGTATAATGCTTTGCTAGGAGGGTAGAACAATGTGAGCTTAACTTTGTATGCATAAATTGTTTCTAATCTTCCTTGCTTTTGCATAACATATAGCATTCCTTTTTCTTGAGAGTAAGTCACCCAAAAAGAGAATGAACCTCCTTACACTCACATTAACTAGTGCCAAAAGCCTTTTCTTCCAAACCGATTGAACTTGATCACTTGCCCATTTGTGAGACCGCACCTTAAGAAAGATCAAGTGAATGTGAGGGTTGGTTGAGAAGAGAACTTGTAGGCATGAGGCATTGTTATTAAGAGAAAAGATTAGGAGTTGCGATAAGCCTTGAATGAGTTAGAGTGAATTAAGTGTTTGTTTCTGCAACATGCTAGTATTATTCAAGGTGATCACATCGAATGCTTACTAAGATCTTTTGGTTTTGAGTTCCCGCTTTTAAACCTCTCTTTCGGTTTGTCTTTTCTTGTTTGCTTGCGGACAAGCAAAAGGCAAGTCCGGGGGAGTTGATAACACCATTTTTACTTGTTTTTAGGACTTTTTTCATAGGTTTTAATCCCACATTGTATAGTTTTGGGATATTTTCATGCATTTGAGTCTCATTTTGTTTTAACTTGCATTTTAGAAGTCCTAAATAGTTTTGTGTCGTTTTTGGCTTGCTGGAGCCTTTTTTAGGTGTTTAGGAGTGGTTTGGAGCAGCTTCGATCAAAGGAGACACTTGGAGTTCGAAGGGAGATCGAAAAAGAACCAAAATGAGCAAAATACACATCGGATCGGTTTATAACCGATCCCGATAACCGATCAACATTCCTGATCAAGACGATGTGTCTGAAAGATCCAACCGGAAGAACACCTTGCCCTTTGAATTAGACTGGGAGATCTTAATGAAAGTTATTCGAAATTGAGTTAGATTTCTAATGGAAGTGGTTTCATGCCATTCTCATCAGCGGTTCGCGAGATGCGTTTGATTTACTGAAGACATCATTACCGGAAAATGCAGCGGCAATCCGAAGTAGCTGAAAGATTATGTCGGATGGAAGCCTTACCTAACCCACTTTAATCTCAAATTTGGACGTATGATACGCAATTGAGTTAGCTTCGCGTGAGGTTTGGATTCGTGTCATTTAGGGCTGTGGTTCAAGAGTTATGGCCAATATAGTGAAGACCTATCATGCTCGATCGGTTATAACCGATCGCCATAACCGATCAAGATTGCCTGGCGGAATTTCAGCTTGACTTTGGGGTTCAACCACTTTTGTAATAAATAACACTTCTTTTCTCTTTCTTATTAACTCTAGGGACGAAAATATCATTATCATCTGCTTCTTTTTACTGTTCTAAGTCAACTTCTTCTCTCTTCTCTCCTCTTTGTTAATGAAGGATTCAAGATCCAAACCATTTTAGTGAAGATTTTCTTACTTTTCTTCCATCAATCCTCTTATTTTTGCTATGTCTTGCTTTTGTTCGGTTTTGTTTTGTGCTTTGACTATGTGTGAGTAGTTTTATTATGGATTGTGGGAATGGTTGATTTAGAGGAATAGGTGATGATCTTTTGATGTTTAGAGCAAGATTATAGAAGTTCTCATGTTTAGAAGTGGTCTTAAAGCTAGGATTGAACTAGCTACTCAATTTTTAGAACATGGACAGATTACACTTGAGAGAGGTTTGGTAATTGTCTAGAAGATTTCTATTCATATTTTTGATGCTTAGCAAGACGAGAGTCGTGACTAAGAATCATTAATTGGCTTAAAAGGACTTACGTTTTATGCTTATTGATATTTCGGTAGCAATTGAGAGATTAGCTAATTTGAATTATCAATGAAGGGTTTAGCATAATGAGAGTGAGTTAAGCTATTTGTATGTGTTCCTTGCCATAGAATAAGCTCAGTGAGTGATTATGAACATCATAAGAAAATCATCGAATACTCGAAATCGCGGACCATATCCTACGATCCATATTTTATCTTCTTGAGTCAAACCAATTTTAGTGTCTTGTCGTCTTTGAATTTGTGTCTTTAAAACTAGCTTTGATCATTTCAAGTGTCCTGTATTTTTCTCATTCTCTGTTTCTTTTCTTTACTTTTAGTTTTATCGTAATTAGTTCTTTAGACAAAAACCAAAAAACGTTTAGCTTAACTTAATTAATTTCTTGTATTCTTATTGTGTTATTCTTTCTCTCGTGGGATTCGATCCCTAAGTACAACAACGACATACCGTTATGATTGCGGTAGTGTTCACATTAGGGTAATTATTGTGATAAAACACGAATATCAATGTTTTAAAAGTTTTGTTTACAGTCTCTGAATCTGTATTAAGGTCTCAAAGCAGTAATAGGTAAGCATGTATAAATGTTGCAGCTTCATCAAATGTGTTTGCGTCTGCTAACTCTGTCGTAAAGTTTAATGGGCTCAATTATGGAGAGTGGTCCGAACAGATTCGGTTTACTATGGGTGTTATGGCATTGGACTCATCCATACTAACTAAAGAGGTACCCTCAGCCATTACAGAAGAGAGCTCTGAATCTGAAAAGTCTCGGTATGAGAGATGGGAGCGATCTAACAGGCTGGGTTTAAACCTCATGAGAATGACGATGGCAGAAAGTATTAAGCCATCTATGCCTAAGACAGAGAAAGCGAGGGGATTCTTGCAGAAAATTAAGGAGTGTTCACAGTCGGATTTGGCTGATAAGTCAATTGTAGGAAGCTTAATGAATGATCTTACTACAAGAAAGTTTGGCTGGTCTCAGCCAATCCATGATCATGTGACGCACATGTCTAACTTGGCAGCAAAGTTAACGACCTTGGGAATGGAGGTTCGTGAACAGTTTTTGGTCCAGTTTATCATGAACTCTCTTCCTTTTGAGCTTAGTTAGTTCCAGGTGAATTACAACACCATTAAAGAAAAGTGGAACTTTAAGGAAATAAAGGCTATGCTAGTACAAGAGGAAGGGCGATTAAAGCAGATGAGGGATCAAGTTGCGAATCTCGTAGGTTTTGGAAATGCCAGCAGCAAGAAAAGAAAACCAAGTAGAAAGGACAAAGTGAAGGATAAAACTTTCGTTAAAGAACTTGAAAGTAAAATCCGTAAGGAAATGAAGTGTTTCTTTTGCAAGCAAAAGGGACACTTCAATAAAGATTGTCCAAAAAGAAAGGCATGGTTCGAAAAGAAAGGTAAACATCATGTTTTTGTTTGCTCTGAATTGAACCTTATAGAAGTGCCTAATAATACTTGGTGGTTAGATTATGATGCTACTACTCATGTGTCTCATACTTGAAAGTCGAAGCGTTAAGCGTAGTGCATCTGATGAAAGTTCTGCTTTCTTGTGGCATCAAAGATTAGGTCACACACTACAAGAAAACATCCGATTTCCGACGGCCATATTGGTCGGAAAACCGTCGGAAAACGGCTTTCCCGACCAATTTCCGACCGATTTGGCTCGTCGGGACTATCGCGTCGGAAATCAATATTGGTCGGAAATTGGTCTGGAATTTCCGACGGATTCCCGACCATTATTTTCCTGACCAATTACCGACGTTATAAAGCGTCGGTTATTACCCGACGAGTTACCGACAACAGTCCGACTAACTTATTTTTGACCAAATACCGACCATACTTTTTTCGACCAAACACCGACCATCAGCATACCCGACGGTTTCCGACCGATTTAACTTCCGACTAACTTCCGACTAAACAAAATCCCGACCAACCTAAATTCAGACAAAATTCCGACCAACCTAAATTCCGACTAAATTCCGACCAACCTAAATTCCGACTAAATTCTGACCAAATTCCGACCAACTTGAAATACTACTAATTCGAAATTATTTTTAAATTTTTTGAATTTTGATTAATTAATTTAATTTAATTTAATTTATTCGAAAATGAAAATTTAAATTAATATTAAACATTAAAATATTATAAAATAAAATAGTTTTGAAAATAAAATAACAGAAAGTGTTTTTAAAACATTAAACATATTAAACATTTGCGGATCCCGATCCCGATCCCGTTCCCGGGTAATCTGGAAACTTCGCTCTCATCCAAGACGCCATACTAGCGATATTTGACCTCGCCTCCGGAAGCTCATCTTGCGTGGCACCTAACTTGAATTCGGTGTCCGTTTTCGCCGCCTCCAAAGCTTCTACTTTGGACTTGAGCTCTTCATTCTGCTGGATGAGATCTTCAGAGAAAAAAGAACCAGAAGAAGACCCGTCGTCCATAAACGGGATCGTACCCAAACCCCCGCGACGCCGCCCTTTTTTATCAAGGGGAAATTCCTGTATAAAATATAAATAAATTA
>PKML01001568.1:74574-95555 GCA_002933935.1 Eutrema yunnanense
GAAAAACAATATGTGTAAACAACAAATCCAAAAATTATAATCTAACAACAAATCCTACAAATCTAACCCACAAATCTCACAAATCTAACCACAAATGATAAGAACTAACATCCTAATCTCCAATCTACCCACAAAACTCAAGCTAAAACAACTAACATCCTAATCTTCAAATCCCAACAACAACAACCACATATCTCAAAAATACTTACATGGTGAGGAGATGTCGGCGGCGGAGGAGGGACCGCGGCTCCGGCGGATGGGTCAGGCTCAGGCGATCTACAAACCAATAGAAGGAAAAACAATTAGGAGAAGAAAAGAGGAAGAGAAGAGGGAGAGAAGAGAAGGAAGAGGAAGAGGGAGAGAAGAGAAGGAAGAGGGACATTTACCGGCGAGAGCGACGGCGGTGATGGTTGGCGGAGAGAGAGAATCGGAGAGAGAGAAGAGAGAGAAGAGAGATCGACCAAATGAAGAAGAAGATGTGGCACAGGTATTTAGATCTAGGAATGGTCGGAATTCGGTCGGTTTTCGGAAAATACAAAACCGCCTAAATATTTCATTTAGCGGTGAATTTTCGCGGGTTTTATTTCAGTATGGTCGGAAATCGGTCGGTATTTCCAACACGATTCCGACCATACTGAGCATATTTTCATAATATTGCATGTCTCGGGTTGATAGATTGTTAACACTTGGCATTTTTTTCGAAAATATTCACATTGGTCGGAAATTAGTCGGAAATTTCCGACCAATTTCCGACCATAGAGGGTATAGGATATGAAATCCTAAATTTGAATACCGTATAAAACATCTAAACATCTTAGGTATGAAAACAATCTGGCAAGGTAAACATAAATAGAGTATATGACGATTTTTATGAATCGATAAGAGAACGGGTTTAACCTCTCTTAACGAAACATATAACTTATACTTACACTATTCGTTTTCTTGTAAGGTTTGGATTAGATGTTCAAAAATATTGATTCTTAAGATAAACATTATTATTTCATATACGGTTTAGGGTTTATAAATCCAACATAAAACTTTAGAATTTCCTTGTAATTTCCGACCATATAGGGTTTAGGGTTAAAAATTCTTAATTTACAAACTGTATACTGTTAAAAAAACATGTAAACATCTTATGTCTAACAAATATATGGCAAAATAAACATTTAATAGAGTATATGATGATATTGGTCGGAAATTGGTCGGAAATTGGTCGGAAATTGGTCGGAAATTCCTTGTAATTTCCGACCAATTTCCGACCATATAGGGTTTAGGGTTTAAAATTCTTAATTTTCAAACTGTATACTGTTTAAAAAACATGTAAACATCTTATGTCTAACAAATATATGGCAAAATAAACATTTAATAGAGTATATGATGTTTTTATAAATTGAAAGTAGATTGAGTTAAACCTTTCATAACGAAACATTGACCTTATACTTATACTTTTCGGTTTCTTGTAGGTTTTTTATTATATGCCCCAAAATTGTTTTACTTAAGCTTTATGGACATTTAATTCTTTCAAAAGATCATATCTAACCATATTAAACATAGTTCAAATCAAATTTATGCCGTTTGAGGTTTCTGAACCTCAAATGGTCAGAATTTGGTCGGAATTTACGAGGAATTCCGACCACATTCAGACCAACTAATAAACCACACGTTTTTTTGATAATTTTAGCATGTTTATTGATGATTTTAGCACGTTTATTGTGAGTATGAGGTAAAATGGTCGGAAAATGGTCGGAAAATGGTCGGAATTCCTAGAACTTTCCGACCATTTTCCGACCAAACAAAGAATTGCCCCGGCAAAAAAGTTTTAGACGGGGGAAGTTTAGACCGGGCAAATATAATTCAATCCTTCCCGACCATTTTCCGACCGATCCTCCTGTCCGGTCGGAAAATGGTCGGAATATAGAATTAAATGTATTAAAAAATCCGTACACCATATTTAAGCATTTGAAAATTTTTGAAAAATTTGTTGATTTAAAATAGATGCATATGAAAAAACATTGTTACAAATTTATTCTGAAACTGATGAATAAAATGAAATAGATGTATCGGAATCCTTATTAATTAAAAATATTCGTACAACTAATTAAAACATGTGAAAAAAGTTTCATAAATTTGTTACTTAAAAATAAATGCATATAAAATATTGTTTACAAAAACCTATTATGAGTCCGATGAATAATCTGAAGAAGCTGAATCGGAATCCTCATCAAATTCTCCTCTCTCTTCTTCAGAATCCTCAAATAGTTCGCCCATGCTGGTGAAGTCAATCACAAGGTCAACCTCTAGAGAATGCTCGATTTCACCTAAATTACCAATTGGCATTTCCTGTAAAGGGTCATGCTCGGAAACACCAGATATCATTCCTCTTGGTTGTATCGATGTTACTGCAATCCACGGATCTTGCTTGTTCCTAACCCGGGGGTATCGAATGTAGGAAACCTGGTCTGCTTGTGAAGCAAGAATAAATGGATCGTATTTCCGATGTCGCTTGCCTCCGTGAACAGATGTCACACCGAATTCATCCTGACGTAGACCTTCCACTGGATCATACCAATCGCAATAGAACACAATGCACTTCAAACCAATCATTCCTGGATATTTGACTTCTAATATTTCGCGGAGTATTCCGTAGTAGACAAATTCTCCGGATGTAGACGAAATACCGTAGTTGCATGTTGTCCTTGAACTCCCTTCACGAAAAGCCTTAAAATCATACCCCCAAGTGCAATACATCGGATAAACACTTGGAACAAAAGTAGGGCCACGCACCATCTCAACTAACCATGTGGGAATCGATATCCCGGTAGTATTCATCTGATCAACCTGTACAATTTGTGGACACTCATAAACAATATGTGTAAGCATGTAAAATTTAGTTTAATTACGGGAAATCGAGCACTTACGTAATATTTCAACCAATCCGCAAATTCATTCTGTTTACGGACCATAAGCTCATCCTCTGTGCAATTTGGAAACCAATTCCTTATTTGCTCCATGTATATCCGGTAAAACAAATACATTATTCAAAATACTATCAAGGATTAATTTTTGGTAATTACTAAACAAATACATTATTCAAAATCAAGTGACGTACCTCTCATATTCGAAAACATCTTCGCAGTTTGTCAGAAGATATGTATGCAAATGCCTTTGTTCCTCCGCTGTTAGTCGTCTAGACCTCCCTTTTCCACTAAGCCTTCCAATTTCTGCAAAAATATTTGGGACATAGACCGGATACAGCGGTTTTTCTCTTCTATCATCATGACGTGCAGGTCGTCTACTTTTAGTCTTCACCGAAAATGGAAAGTAGTAGCTAGCAAAGTTGGATGCTTCTTCATTCACGCTCTGTGCAACAATAGAACCCTCGACTCTTGCAAGATTTTTCACCTTCTTCTTTAGGTGGAGCATATATCGCTCAAACGGATACATCCATCGATATTGAACTGGCCCACCAAGTCTTGCTTCCCAAGGGAGATGAATAGGAAGATGTTCCATAACATCGAAAAATGCTGGTGGAAATATTTTCTCGAGGTTGCATAGGAGAGCCGGTATCTTCTCCTCCAAATTTCGGATAGCGTCTGCTGTAAGTGATCTCGTGCATAAATCCCGGAAGAAAGCACCGATCCCTGCATAAATGATAAATAAAATTAGTAAAATTTAGACAATTTAGATAAATTTAGTAAAATTTAGATATAATTTTGTAAATTATAAATGTACCTGCAATAGCTCCATGGACGTTTCTAGGAAGAAGACCGGCAAAGGCAAATGGAAGGAGGCGTTGCATGATAACGTGACAATCATGACTCTTCAACCCTGAAAACTTCCCTTCTCCAATATTAACGCAATTACGAAGGTTAGATGCGTATCCGTCTGGGAATTGAACACTATGCGTAATCCAGTCGAAGAACACCTCCTTTGAAGGCTCATCCAAATGCAAAGCGGGGGCCAGAGATTTTCCGTTCGCCATTATATGGAGTTCCTTCCGAGAACAAAATTCTGGCAAGTCCAATCTGGCCTTCAAATTATCTTTCGTCTTCCCTTGCACATTTAGAACAGTATTCATGATGTTGTCAAAAAAGTTTTTTTTAATGTGCATGACTTCTAGATTATGGCGCAACAGATGGTTCTTCCAATATGGCAAATCCCAAAAAATACTCCTCTTGTTCCAATTGTGGTACTCGCCACAACCATCTACGGGAAAATGACCATTACCACCACATGAAACCGTCTTCTCAGCACCAAAATCTCTCAACTGAGTGATGATGTTATTCCCATCTGGCTCAGGAGGTGGACCATCAAATACTTTTTTGTTCTTCTTAAACAATGTTGTTCTCCGACGATATGGATGATCATGCGGCAGAAATCGTCGATGACAATCGAACCAAGAAGTCTTTCGACCGTGCTTCAATTGGAACGCATCAGTGTTATCTTGACAATACGGGCACGCCAACCTTCCATGAGTCGACCATCCAGATAGCATACCAAATGCTGGAAAATCACTTATGGTCCACATAAGTACCGCACGCATCGTGAAATTCTGTTGGAGAGAAACATCGAACGCTTGAACACCATCTTTCCATAACATTTTCAACTCATAAATTAATGGCTGCAAGAAAATATCAAGGGATCTCTTAGGATGCTCCGGTCCGGGGACAAGAATCTTGAGGAACAAAAACTCTCGTTTGATGCACAAACTAGGCGGCAAATTGTAAGGTGTGACGATTACTGGCCACAATGAATATTGCCTCCCATGTTTCCCAAAAGGGTTGAATCCATCTGTAGATAACCCGAGGTATACTTTACTTGGCTCAGCCGCAAAACTAGGATACACCTCTTGAAAATGTTTCCACGCTTCTGCATCTGAAGGATGCGCAATCTCTTCATCTGAGTTATGTTCTGTATGCCATCTCATAGCTCCTGCCGTGCGTTCGGATAGATATAACCTCTTCAACCTATCTGTTAACGGCAAATACCACATCCGTTTATGTGGAACTGGTACTCTTCCACCCGTTTCCTGATACCGAGGTTTCCCACAAAAATGACACTTGCGACGGTTTTCGTCCTTTCTCCAGTATATCATACAATTGTCGATGAACACATCTATCATCTGATATACATCCTTCGTATAGTGGATGCTTAGCTGCATCTAGCTTATCAAAACACTTACGAGCTTCTAAATTAGGTTCCTCTATTCTAATACCATCCAGAACATACGATGCTACGTTTTCGCGATACGCATCATTCACCATCTGAACGTTTGCATCTACTTCCGGTGGTTGTTCCTCTATTCTACCCTAATAATTAAAACCACTACAATGATATTGCACCATTGCATCAGTTTCTCCATGCGTATACCAAATCTTATAACTCGGCATTAACCCATTCCTATAAAGATGCTTCCATACTTCCCCAACAGAGACTAATCTATGATTCCGACATTTAGGAAAATACAATTTACCGTATTCCGACGTCATGCTATTGTTTGTCGCAAATGTCATGAATTCTTCAACACCTTGTGCATACTCATCCGTCAGTAGATTCGTCGCTGAATCTTGCCGTGGTCTATCCATCCACGATCGAAAATAATCTCTAGTGTTTGGATTTGAAGAAGACATTTTCTATTTTTTTGTTTGGTGTAAATTGTGAATGAGGGTGGTGTTGTATTTATAATTAAAATTTCCGCGGATTCCCGACCAATTTCCGACCATTGTAAAAAATTCAAACGGCTATGAAACGGCTAGTGCAACAGGCATATTAACGTATATATTTCGTCGGGAGTTAGTCGGATTCCTTACTGGTCGGAAATTGGTCGGAAATTGGATTAAATTTCTGACCAATTTCCGACCATACTAATATTCGCCAACGGCTATAAACGGCTAATGCAACGGGTATATTAACGTATATATCTCGTCGGAAAACAGTCGAAAATTGGTCTGTAATACCGACCAATTTCCGACGATTGTTAGTCGGTCTCCAATACGTCGGAAATCCGTCGGGATTTCCGACCAACTTAAAATAGTCGGGAATTACCGACCAATTTCCGACGGGTGTGTTTTAATCGGAATGTCGTCGGTATGTGGTCGGAAATTCCCGACCATTTTTATTTGGTCGTAAATTTGGTCGGAAATCGGGATGTTTTCTTGTAGTAACATTTCCAAAGAAAGGATTCTGAGGTTGGTAAAGAATGAGATTCTTCCTCTATTGGATTTTAGTGACCTAAATGTATGTGTAGACTGCATTAAAGGAAAGCAGACTAAACTAGCCACTAGAGGCACTCAGCTAGTAGAGTTAATACATACCGATGTATGTGGCCTTTTTTATGCTCCTTCTTGGAGCGGTGAAAAGTACTTCACCTTTATCGATGATTACTCACGTTATGGATATAAATATCTACTGCATGAAAAGTCTAAATCAGTGAATGTCCTAGAGGTGTTCATTGATGAAGTTGAAAGGCAGTTAGATAAAAAAGTAAAGGTTGTGAGGTCTGATAGAGGTGGTGAGTATTATGGAAAATTTAATGAAAGTGGACAATGTCCAGGTCCATTTGCAAAGTTACTTGAAAGTAAAGGTATTTGTGCACAGTATACAATGTCGGGTACACCTCAGCAGAATGGTGTGGCTGAGAGGCGGAATCGTACTTTAATGGATATGGTTAGGAGCATGTTAAGTAATTGTTCATTACCTCTTTCGTTGTGGGTATATACATTAAGGACTGCAACGTATGTGCTGAATAACGTTCCTAGTAAGGCAGTTCCTAAGACCCCTTATGAACTGTGGACGAGAAGGAATCCTAGCTTAAGGCATTTACGTGTCTGGGGTTGTCCAGCAGAAGTAAGGCTATATAACCCACATGAAAAGAAACTTGATGCTAGGACTGTCAGTGGATTTTTTCATTGGCTATCCTGAAAAGTCAAAGAGGTATACTGATATGCTTAAATTAATACCCTAAATAGTACTAAAGCAGTTGCTGCAGTAAATCAGGGGTCGAACACAAGAACTCAAGATATCACACAATAGATTATATAGATCCAAAATACGCTAAATCAAAAGATGTAAACGAAAACAAGTACGCAATTAAAGGTGTTGTAAATCAATGGAGGAAAATATAGGCCCAGGGTATTTCTCAGGAAATCAATGAATGCAACTAAATTAACTAACAGGATTCAGATTACGCACGGTTCTTGAACTCAAATCACTAAAATATAGCTAACCAACTCTCGTTGCGAAAACTATCTAAATCTAAATCCTAGGAATTCCAAATCTCTTTGCGAATCCTAAAGTCTAAATCAGCTTTAAAGTTCAGGTTTGATATGTTCACAAATTAATTAAACCAAATCTCTTTGCGAATAATCAATTTGCTCACCCTAAGTTCTATCAGGTAATTAATCGCACTTTCGTGCCTGATCAATTATCCTAAGATCTAAGTTCCAGATTCGTCAACCTAGAATTAGCCTTGAGAACAACCTATGGTGAAGAACTAATTCAGATGGTGAATCCTAAACAGATAATTAGCCTAGCATTCAAAGAAATCCTTTATGAGAAAACCCTAAACCTAAAGTGGATTTACTCAGACATGGAGAATGAAGTAATCAACATAACTGAATAAATCATCAAATAAATAAATAAGAAAGAGTAGAACAAGGGTTCGAAATCCTCTCTCAGATGAACAGAGTTCAGACTTGTCTCCCTTCAAAAGCTCTCTCTCAAATCAAAGTAAAATAAAGCATAGCCATTAAAGTGGCTGAAAAACCTAATTATATAGCTAAAACACGTTCTGGGCCATCTTGTAAATATCAAAGTCTTCTGGGCCAATTCTGCAATTCTTCAACTCTTCAATAGGTCGCGATCCTTCTGTTTCCTCAACGGGTATCGATCGATACTCATGTGATTTTGACGTCTCAGCTACACAGATCTCTGCTTCTCTCCAGAATGTTCCAGAAAGCTCCAATATCTCAAATTATGCTCCAAACGTGCTATAACCTGTAAAAGACTCTAAAAGACTATAAAACACTATAAAACACTAGAAAGACTCTATAAACATGACTTATATCATGGCTTAAATAGGGTAAAAACCATGATATATCAACTTCCCCAGACTTAGCCTTTGCTTGCCCTCAAGTAAATAGAAGACTAAACCAGAGAAAGAGGTTTGAAAACATAGAGACTCACCTGTTCATGAACCATCGAAATGACCTTCTTCCCAAGTATCCAAGTATCACCTAACCAGTTTTCGATCTAACCACCATGTACTTCTCCGTAGACATTCGTAGCTTTTCCAGACTCCACACATTATCCCACAACATTGTTCAAATAAAGCCCTCATCGCCAAATTCATCGCTGCAGCTAATGTTCAAGAACCTTCTAGATTCTTTACCATACAATATCATGACAAGGAACCACCGTTTTTCACACTCTTTGGTATTATTTCTCTCCCCCAGACTTATTTCTTATTATGTTCCTTGCATTTACATATTAAGGTTTGAGACGCGAGTATTGATGGTGTTAGCCACCGAATCCCCGGTTCTTCCCTCAAAAGTAATCAAAGGTGTAGGCGAATAATGGTATCACATGAAATTTTCCTAACCTCGCTTTCACCTTTGTGTGATCATTCCCTCTTAAGTAGAATAATGGGATCCTTGGAAACTTTCCTAGCCCTCTACTCAGAAGAAAATCATATCATCTTTTAATGCATCTTATTACTTGTAACAGGGAGAGAAATACCATTATCTTAAACATATGGATTCCTTTGTCAGATATGAATGATGAATCAAGCTCTATGAACACTAACCACATCGATGAAGTGCAAAAATTAGCTCAGGCTTCAGAAGAACTCTGCTGGAGACATGGATGTTTTCTAGTCAACTGGTCAGTCCTTTGATTTTTCATTAGTCGATCTAGAACTGATCCTGTAACACTGTGCACTCAAAAACAAAATCAAATCAATAGGTTCAAGCACAGGATCATTATCTCCAACAAGTTTTGACTCAATAAAACAATTTTGACTCGATAAAACGACTGAATCTAAGAAAAACAAACACAATGTCAGCAGACACCTCCCCCAGACTTGAACAACACTGTCCACAGTGTTATCTAGCCTAGAGCCAGTGAAAGAAAACAAAAGAACATAATAAAATTGGGAAAAACAAGAAGTTATCTTGCTGGAACATTGAGTATCGATCGACACACAGCCTGGTATCGATCGATACCAGACTTAAATCGACATGAACCTTTCTCAATCGCGTAGGGTATCGATCGATACTGAAGGGCATCGATCGACACTCAGGCGATTTCGAGTTTGCTCCTTGTTTATCCTGACACAAAACAAAAAATAAAAAGAAAATACTTATATATATAGACTTATCAGTGGGTTGCCTCCCACCAAGCACTCGTTTAACGTCAATAGCTTGACTGTAACGCCCTTCAGGCTGGATAAGAGTGAGAGCTTTCACCAAAACAGGCTCCACAACTTGACATTGCTAGCTTCAGAGTTTTGCTCAACATGCCTTCCACAAACTCCTGTCCTTTCTCTTTCAGCTCCGAAGTAAGAAGAATTCTAGCCTTAGAGAATGGCTTCGAAGCTCCTTTGCACTTGACCTTATATTCAATCGAATTCCCATCACTCTTCTAAGGGATTAAAGTGACATGGGGATTCTCGACTTTTTTGCTCTTGGCCTTCTTCTTCTTTGTTGCCTTAGCCTTCTTGACAACATCCTTGGGAATGCTGGGCGGTTCAGCTGAAATGTCTGCGACAGTAGGCTCATCAGGAGGATCTTCCAAAAGATCAACTGCCAGCGACTTTTCTGTAACAACCTCGATGCTAGAGTCATGTGTGGGAGCACGAGCACTCCTACGGGGAATGACATCATAATAGACCCCTCTGTCAATGTAAGAGAAAGAGATTCTCTTATTAGGCGTGTCTATGATTGCGCCAACAGTAGCCATAAATGGTCGTCCCAGGAGTATAGGCATACGAGATATCGCACTCATCTCCACAACCTGAAAATCAGTCGGCACCAGACAATCTCCTACTTTGACCAACAAAGCAGAGATTGTACCGTATAGAAGTGAGGTGGAGTCGTTCGCGAATGTGATAGATACCTTTGAAGATCGAATATCAGCGCCCAACCGTTCTGCAATTTCCCTTGAGATGACATTGACACTAGCCCATGAGTCAACGAGAGACTCTTTGAAATCAACTCCAGAGATAGAGCATGGAACCACAAATTTCCCTGGATCTTCCCTTTGGGTCAACTGTCTCAGTGGAGGTGGTGTACCTCTAGCCTTAATGAAGATTGCCTTAATTTCTTCCTCAGTTTCTCTGCAATCTTTGAAGTGACTTAGCAGAGGACGGTGTTCTAGAGCTTCTTCAAAAGACGATTCAGGGGAAATCCTTCTTACCATCTTCTCAAAGCCACGCAGCTGCTTTGGAGAGATGGGATCTCTGAGGTGTTTAGGAACAGGATTCAGCTTCTTGGGCTTGCAAACTCTTTCTTTGATCAACTCAGGTGTTTCCACAGCTTCTGGTTCGTTCTGCGAGGGGTATCGATCGACACCAGGTAGGGTATCGGTCGATGCTATCGCTGTTGAATTGTCCTTGGAAGATATATCATCATCAAGAGGCTCCACAATCAGATTATCCATGGTTTTGCATCTTACGTCCTCTACCTCCTTCTTAGCCTTCCCAAGAGCTTTAGGATAAGGTATCCTCGGTATCTAGACTCTCTCTGCAAGTACTTTAGGCACCACAGTCGAAATTTCATGTGTCTCCTCAGAAATCGCCTCAGTATCGACCGATACCAATGGGGCATCGATCGATACACGTGATTTTGGATCCATTCGAGCAGGTATATGGGCTGCTATCGATCGATACAAGGGAGTATCGATCGATGCCCTGTCGATTTCTGAATCCTCTTCGAAATTCCCTGCACTTGAGGTGATTGCATTGACGTGTTCATTGTGTGATTGAACAATCTTCCCTTTGACATTTGCTGTAGTCTGAGCTACTTGCGTTTCCAGCATCTTGTGACTGGTATTGAGAGCTTCGATCCTTCCCCTTAATTTGGTGTATACAGCATCCAATTTCCCATTGAAAGTTACCGTAATCTTCTCATGCCCTTGAACCAGCTGTTCAAGCATAGTCTCAATCTTACTCTCAGGAGATTTGGGTGGTGGGGATTGGTACCCTCCTTGCTGAGCATTGTTGGTGAAGTTTCGATTGGCGTTGTATCCAAATCGCTGACCCTGAAAACAAGAACCACCAATGTAGTTAACATCTTCCACTTCATTCTCAGCAGCAAAATGGATGGCCTTTGTTGTCTTTCCCAGCAGAAGACTGTGCATAGAATCCAGCTGAGCTTTAACTTCAACGATCTGCGACCCATCCATGTTACCAGCAAGCTTCTTGCGCTCGAATTCTGCGTTCTTGGTGCTACTGCTAGATGCAAAGTTTTCAATCAACACATAAGCATCCTCAGGGTACCTGGTGTTGAAATTACCATTGCTCGAAGCGTCCAGAGCCATCTGATACCTCCAATCTACTCCTCTAAAGAAGATACCCAGCAGCTGCACATCAGAGTATCCGTGATGTGGACAATCTCTCTGATACGATCTGAATCTCGTCCAAGCAGCCTTGAACGCCTAAGTAGGTCCTTGAGAAAATTGGGAGATTTTATTCCTTAGATCCTCAGATTGTGCATCATCGTAGACGTTGATCAGGAAGGCCCTCTTAGTGTCCTCCCAAGTAGTTAGCGAACTAGGAGGTAGCTGCCACAGCCAGTAGGTCGCATCTCCACCTAGAGAGTAGGGGAAGAGCTTGCAGAAGAGATAGTCGTAGGACACTCCATTGCTCTTGATGCTAGTGACCAAGTCCTCGAACTTCTCCACATGGTCCATCGGATGTTCATGAGGAAGACCATGAAAGAGATGCTGTCCCACAAGAGCAAAGTAAGCAGGCTTCAGCTCAAAGTCATACCTCTCAAACGCAGGAGGACGAATCGCTGACCGATTGGCAAAAAACTGGTCAGACCTGTTGTGCTCACCAATCGTCCTTCCACGATTAACCACATCATTCCTTTTGTTCCCAGCGACATTCCCAGCGACAACAGGAGAAGGTGGCATGATGATCCCCTCTCCATTCAGACATTGTCCTTGCTCATTGCACAACCGACCCTCTTGGTCTCTGTAAGCAGCAGCTACATCACGAACCAACTGATTGTTGTTCATCTTAGCTGATTTCTTTGCTTCATGTTTGTGCGTTCCACAAGTGCTAGCTGTTCCAGTGATAGATCAACTAGCGGGATGTTCTTGTTGCTTCTTGTTTCGATATTAGGCATACACCCGAAAACAAAAACAAAGAACGTAAGTAACTGAAATATACGTCAAGTATCGACCGATACCAGCAGGGTATCGATTGATACTAGGCGATTTAGACGAATTTCTTAGCTAAAATCTAACGGCGAATTCATAAGTTTAATTCGTTTTTATTTAGCTTGTTATTTCATTGCATTAAAACCACAAACAACTCTCATTAGTCTTAGCTTTACTTTACTTTTGCATTCTAGTGTTTCACTTGGTCTATGTGAATTCGATCCCTACATTACTACAACTTTTGATGTGTACTTGCGGTAGTTTATTATAGGGTTAAAACTCTGTGTGTCAAATTTTTGGCGGCGTTGCTGGGGACCAATTGCGTTACCTACGAGTTTTGGACTAGAGTTCAGACTAAGACACTGACTTCTACTAACTTTTTATTTTCTTCCTTTTTGTTTCTTATAGTTGATGGCCATGGACTACAATGATTGACCACAAGAAGATGATGCCACATTTGATGAATACATTCAAGATGAGCCATACATGGAGCCACCATTTGATGAAAGTGTACTCACACCAGAACAAAAAGTAGAGTTGGATAAGCATCATGAAGAGAACCCAACGATGAAAAGGAGTGACCTAGCCGCTATGATCCGTTTGAACCTCATGTCACATCGGGCAGCACTTGGGGAAGGGAGCTCACAATGTCTGAGATAATGGTAGCTCATGCACTTAAAGAGGTAATTTATTGGGTTCCACCATGCCAACTAGAAGGTATTTTTTACTCAACCTTTGAAATATATGATTATGAGGATCTTCATTTGCCTTGCATTGAAGATGTAGCTTCTAGTTTGCATACTCATGTGCTCATCGATGAATGCTATGATTTAATCTGTAAGTATTAAAGACTAGATTCTTTAAGAGTAGAAAAATTTGCTAGAGATTACCATGAAGTATGTTTAGATATTTATTATCTATGTGCTTTGAATGTTCATGATCTCAAGTTTAATCTTCAATGCCTGAGGAATCTAGATCTCTTCTTGAAAACTTTTACCTAAGGGATGTGCTGGATGTAGATAAGATCTTAAATGAGATAGATGACCCTAAGGTTGAGATGGAATCTAGGAAGGAATATACTGTGTTTTACATGATTGATGGAGATGAAATTGATTATTTTGTGATAAATTCGTTTAAACCTGAAGTTGACTTTATTTTTCCATCAAGTGCATTTGATCCACATGAGAATCTCACCATCAAAGAAAATTCCAAGATATATGCTACATTCGTAGTAAACTTCCTTGATGTGAGTTTTGTTTCTTTGCCATGGATAGTTGCATTCCATGTTGCACATTTTGTTTATTGCCCTAACAGGAGAAGGACCAAAAGTGCACTGACTCAACCTTTTGATTCTCATGATTAAAATCTAAGACCAAAGTCAAGCTAACGACTATAAACAAGCGCTTGGTGGGAGGCTACCCACCGATAAGTGTTCTTTTCTTTTATTTTCTTTCTTTGAGTCTGCTTATACATTTTCTCCGATTTATTTTCACACCAAGACGGTGTGAGGTAAGTCTGGGGGAGGGTACTTGATATTCATATATTTTACATGTTCTAGCATAAATTTTACTTAGAGTTTTGTGCCATTTGCATGCATAATCATGGTTTTGTCTTGCATTTAGGTCTCATTTAGAGTTTAGGACATTTGCATTAGGTCCTAGTGAGTTCTTGCATATTTTGGAGTCTATTTTAGGTGTTTTAGAAAACATTTGGGGACATGGAGTCGAAACCGTCCGGACATGGACAAGGAGACGGAAGTGTTCACCCAAAGCGTCTCAAAGATGTGGCTGGACGAGAACCTTCCGGCCTGATTCAGCTTCAATGGTCTTCATAGAAGTTGTATAAGAGTGAGTTAGATGTTCAGATCATCTGGAATCATGTCATTCCAATAGGCGGTTCAGGAGATACGTGTGATTTATTGAAGTCATGTCACTGTCGAAAAATGCAGAGGCAGTTCAAAGCATCTGAAATATCATGTCGGATGGAAGTCTTCCCATGTCCAGTTTAATCTGAGCTTTTGATGAAAGTCATGTGAAATTGAGTTAGCTTTCTAACGCGAGAAGATTCAGCTCATTCCGAGTAATATTTCAGGATATATCGCCGATTTAGTGAACACATATCAACTCTGCCCAATCCAAGATCCGACCCGATTTGCCTCGGGTCGACCCGGTTCGAACACTTTGTGTATTTATGCAAATTTTAGACATTTCTAAACCTAAGCTTTCTTTTCTCTAGAGTTGGGTTTTCTCCCAAACTCTTCTTATGATGATTTTGGATGGATCTTCATCATTCATGACACTCTAGTGAAGGATTCTTCAACCTATCTTTATATTATGCTTATTTAATCATTGTTCTTAATCTTTATGTCTCTTTTTCTCTTGTGTTCTTCCTTGTTCTTCATGTTTAGGCTTTAGACCCATTTTTGTTGGATTTTGGATTTTGCTTGATTTCTATGATTTGGTGATTGATTGTTGATGCTTAGGACTAGATAAACATCTATTCTCATGTTAGGAAGGATCTTAATGCTAGGATTGAATTGAAAACTCATTTCTAGAACTTAGACATTTCATGCACACAAGGTATTCGATGAAATGTCTAGAAAACTTTTAAGCATGCTTTTCATATCTAAGTGATCGGTGGATGCTGACTTTAGGATGAATTGTTGACTAAAATGGACTTGTGATCAATTATGGACTATCTAAGTGATCGGTGGATGCTGACTTTAGATGATTCGTACAATGATTAGTGTCACGAAAGTGAACTAATCTACTTGAAAGTGTTCCATGTCATAAGAATAAATGTCCATTGAATGTTTAGGCATCGTTAGTCAATTGTCTTGATGGTTAGATGATGATGATTTAGGTTGATTCTTGTTAGGTCCTTCACTTAGGTTGACCTTAAAGCTAGTTTTGAATTGAGAGATCAAAGCTAGAGCTTAAACATTTCAAGCCCGATAGGTGTTCGATGAAATGCTTGAACCAAACTTTTTGTGACCTTTTCATGCCTAGCCAATGAGAGTTGATGTCTAGGGTGATTAGTGAACTAAGTGGGATTGGAGATTAATGCTTGTTAATCATCTTATCACAAACGATGGTTTGTTCTTGATTTGGTGATTAACAAAGTGATTAGTGCCACGAGAGTGGATTAGTCATAATTGTGAATTTCATGTTCTAGGATAGTGTTTAATGCAATCTTTGTCATCATTATTTGATTGTTAATCATTCATTTGATAGTTCATTCCATGATCCAACACTTTTATCTTTGTTTTCTTTCTTGCATTTCATTTTCTTGATTCAAAAATATAAAACCCAAAAACATGTGCTCTAGCTTAGGAAGTTTTATGTATTCTTGGTGCATTGATCTTAACCTCTTTGGTTCGATACCTCTTATACTACCTAGTATTTAGAGTAATTGATATGAGCTTAACACAAATTCTATTTATCAGTACTTCGTTACTAACGATGTTTTCTTTCTTTTGTTTTCTCATGAGTCATTTTGGTGCTTTTCTTGAGTCGTTTTATTGAGTCAAAATTTTGTTGGAGATGATGATCACAATCTTGGATTTCTTGTTATGATTTTTCGGCTAAGAGACCATTGTTGCCGAATTAGTTTCAGACTAGACTAATGAAAAATCCAAAGGCTGACCAGTTAATTAGAGGCATCCATGTTCCTAGAAAAATTCAAAAAGCTTGAGCTAGTTTCTGAGCTCTTCCTTTTACCTCATCGTTGTGATTTGTGTCTTCAGAGTTTGACTCCTCATTCATATCTGACAAATACAACCTGTGTGAAAGTATGGTCTGCTCCCTTGTTTAAAGTAAAGCAGAAAAGATGAAAGGATTTTCTTTTGGATAAAGGGTTAGGAAAATTCTCATTGATCCCATTTTTTTACTTCAAAAGAAATGATCACACTAAGGTTGGAAGCGAAGTTTAGGAAAATTTCCAGAGATATCATTATTCGGTTACACCTTTGAATAACAAAAAAAACAAAAGAGAGAATGAGAAAAGAATAAGTCTGGGGGGAGGGAAAGAGTACCAAAGGTTGTGTGGTTGTCTTGTCATGGTATCTAAAGGGAAAGAGTATAGAAGGTTTTTGGCGCCATGACCTTTTGATGAGACCCAACAATGATGGCTTTTGGATTATTATGTGAGACTATGAGTTGAATCTGGGAAAGCTGCGATAACTGCGGAGAAGTACATGGTGGTTCGATTTGGAGTGGTTCGACAATATGTGGATAACTAAGTTGGAAGGTCATTGCAGTGTTCTATAGAGAAGGTGAGTCTCCGCGTTTTCAAACCTCTTCTTTGTTCTTGGTTTTCTGTTTGCTTGAGGGCAAGCAAAAAACTAAGTCTGGGGGAGTTGATTTTTACCAGTTTATAACCTTTTGTGTCTTTTAACGATTCAAAGTTTTTTTTAGAGTCCTTTATCGAGTCTTTTCAGGTTTTAGGTGATTTGAGGAGAAAATGAGCCGTTTTGGTTGAAAATGAGCATATGGAGATGTAGAATCTTGTAGAGGCGTCAGACGTTTGGCATTCATTGAAGAATTTTCCACCGATGGATCGAACTCACATTTTAATACAAGATATATAAATGAATTAGCTTTCATTTGCAAGTGGTTTTAAGGCCATTCCAACGTTGCGATCAAACGTTATACCAGTTTTCGTGAAGACAGTCCAGTATGGAGAGCAGTAGAAGCATGCGCATAGAGGGAGCCTGGATCGATCGATCCACCCTTGGAACGCTCAATCCGATTATTTTGCGGACATTTTACAGATCGATCAGACTCTTCTAGATCGCCTGGGTCAAGCCCAGATCGATCGATCCCAGGCTTTCCTGATGAAAAAGGCAGTTTTTAACTTCCTATTTTGCCTTGGAATTATCCCAACTCGACACAATTCGACCCAAGACCTATTTATACTTATTTAAGCCACTTTCTAAGGCTAAGCTTTATTTTTTATAGACTTTTATATATTTTTCTTTGGGAGACGAATCTCTGACTCTACAAGCCTTTGGAGAAGATTTATGAACCCCAGTTTATATATTCTATTGGATTATGATTTCTTCTTCATCTATTTGCTTGTCTACCTTGATTATGTCTAAGTAGATCCATAGTTAGGTTTTAGGGGTTTTAAGGGAATTCATGAATTGCTAGTTTATGATTGTTAGATAGGGAATTATCGATTGGTTTATTCATCTATTGTTGATCTTATCGCTGGAACTTGACTCGCGATCTAGTTTATGATCTTAGGTATATTTACGCGTCGAAAGCGTTTGTTAAGTTGCTTGAAATAACATAGATGAGCAAAATATCCTTAACCAACATGAGTTGGTGTTATTGTGTTTTGTGAACTTATCAAACTCACTTATAATGCATGTTTAGGTTGTTGAATTCAATGGGAGTTAGTATTCATATATCTAATACATAGAGATTTAATACTCTGGGAAGAGATTGATCTAGTCTAGTGATTTGAGTTCGAGAACGATGCTTAATGCTTTCCTTGCCTGATTTTCTGTTTAGCAATTCATGGTTCCTGCGAATTTCCCTGAAGCATGACGCCTTTAATTCATAAGTTTAATTCGTTTTTATTTAGCTTGTTATTTCATTGCATTTAAACCACAAACACTCTCATTAGTCTTAGCTTTACTTTACTCTTGCATTTTCGTAGTGTTTCACTTAATCTCTGTGGATTCGATCCCTACATTACTACGACTTTTGATGTTCATTTGCGGTAGTTTATTATAGAGTTAAAAATCTTGTGTGTCAGTCACCAATTAATCTACTATATAAAAGATGAAGGACACTCTCCAGTTTTGCACCGCGTCAGAGAAAGTACCACGTGTCCTTAAAAATTTAACCTTCTTTCTTTTTTTGCCGCCTCATCTTCCATCTTACATTTATGAAGGCTACACATCCAAACGGACCAAACCCAATCGACTTATCATAATCTCAGCTTGGGTCTTCTTCTTAAAGAGACATGGGGATTTTCAAGTTCTACAACTCCGGGTCTGATCGGCGCTGGTTCTCAACATAATAAACCTAATTTCACCGCTAAAGACATTGTTACAGGGGAGGTGATCAAACGCCAAACAAAATTTCAAATATGCCGAGAGCCTAAGTTGATGTAAGATTGGTTCTTCTTGTGTGAATGATATATTGTTGAGGAGGTTGCTGGAAAATATTTTTACACTGACATTGTTGAGTAGGTTGCTGGAAAATCTAGGACATTACTTGCCCCTTTTCTTGAGATTTAACTTTATTTGAATTTTTTTCATGGCCAAGTTCTAATCCTCATGTATCAAGATGGTTGTGAATGATGTGAGTTTCCTCGTAGATTGCAAATAGTATTCTCTGCCTTGTTTCTCTAAATACATTTATCTTTGGCCTCAATTTATACACTCTTCGAAATTTGTCTTTCTGCTGATCCAAATCTTGATGCTATCTTTTGTACCTCCTGTATTTAACACTAACCCACAATTTTTACAATCTCTTTTTAATTTTGGGTGTCAAAAAGACAAACACAATGTTTGGAGATTGTTTGATGATAATTACACTTTTCAAACAATTCTACATATTTCGTTCTTGATATTTCTTAGGACAGATTTTTACATTTTCAGCACTTTCTCACACCTTTGTGTTGCTAACCGTTGTCTGTGTGCTTATGTTTGAGGATTTAAGCTCCAAATGATTAGCTTGACTATTTGTTCCACAGGTTGGGTTATGTTTTATACGTGTTACTAACATGAACTACACCCGGTGTTTCTGTATGACCAATGCAATTAGTTTCGTTTCACAAGATCTAAGTCAAATTGCTTAATTATCATAGGGGGAAGCATGGACAGAGAAGAACCGCTAAAACCTGTAGCAGAATCTGCATCTGCAACAGGATCTGCGTCAGCGTCTGCAACAGGATATGCGTCTGCAGCAAAGTCTGAAATTGGAAGTGACAATGATGAGAGTGATGACGATGCTGGAAGTATCGATGATAAAGAGTTTGCTGAGAGTTACAAAGCGTTGTATGAGCATTAGTGTAAACTGGTTGAGGAGAATTCGGCGTTGACTAAGGAGAATGTCAAGTTAGAAGCTCAAGTGGCGGAGGTACAAAAGTATGCAACAAAGAAAGAAGAAGAAGCACAACATGCTAGAGTTCAACTTGAAAAAACACAAAAAGGTTTGAGGATGTTGAATAATGGCACAAATCAGTTGGATCATCTTCTTAGTATTGGTAAAAGTGATCGATATGGTCTTGGATTTAAAGGGAAATCTTCAAAAGTTGAATGTGCTTTTGTGTCTGGTGGAAAAATGAAGGCTGCAGCGACATCTGCTACAGAAGCTGCAACTGCTACAGAAGCTGCAACTGCTACAGAAGCTGCAACTGCTACAGAAGCTGCAACTGCTACAGAGAAGGCAGCTGGTACAAAAACTGCTACAGCGCCTGCAAAAAGGAAAATTCCAGAAGTACATAGTGCACCTCGACGAATTTTTCGACCTGTGTGTCATCACTGTGGAGTTGTTGGGCATATTAGGCCAAAATGTTTGAGATTATTGAGGGAGAATAATCGAATGGAGCAAGCTATTGGTGTGAGATTTCATGGTCCAACATGTTATCATTGTGGGGTTGTTGGACATGTTCAACGTAATTGTTCCAGGTTTGTTCAAGGGGCTTTTTGGACTCGGAAAGATAATCATTACAGAGATGGTGCAGTAGGAGTTTATCCTCAATTTGGAAAGAGACGGTTCTTCCATTAGTTTTTGACCATGATGTGACTCAAGCAGGGGGAGAATGGGTGTTGCTAGTATTGTTGTGTTACTAGTGATGAAGCTTTTGAAGCTAAGAGAGCTTGAGTTCACATACATAGTCAAAAAGGGGGAGAATGAAAATGTGTGTGTTTGAAGTGTTGCTGTACCAATTGAGAAGTAGTACAAGAAGTGCTACAAGCGATACAGGAAGTGCTACAGGCGATCAAATCGTGGACATTGGATGAATTGGAGCCAGCGTGGGCTGAAGTAAACTTCTAAAATATCTAGAGACGTGCCAAGAGGGGTATATGAGCTGGATAAAGAAGATATTATAGTTTTGGAGTGTTTCCATAATATTAGGAGAAGATATTGGAAAAAGAGAATATTTTCTAAAAGATTTGGAGATATCTTGAATAAAGGAAATATGCTATATGGAAAAACTTGAAGTGGAAGTTGAAGGATATATAGATCAAGGTCTTGGCCCTTTGACATGGTAGAGAGAGCTTGAGAGAAAAAAAAAGGCAAAAGGTTTTTTGTTGGTGTGACATCGTCTGTGTCAATGAGTGAATCAAAGTCTAGGCTTGGGGGAGTTTAGCTCAGGGTTAGGTTATCCTGAAGAGTTCATGTTATAGAATAGAGCGGTATTTCAAGAGGTTGATCTACGCGTTTGCAATTGTGTTGTAATTGCTTTCTTATTCTAGTGAATTCGAATACTGGACGTGGTCTCGGGGAGTAGGAAACGAACCTCGTTAAAAAACTTTGTGTCTCTTTATTTTCTGCACTTTATTTGTGTCTCACCTACACTTACAAGAATCACCAGATTGATTCTCTTTTCTGCGGGAAATCAGCCGGGAAGCCATCGGG
>PKML01001598.1:3740-26510 GCA_002933935.1 Eutrema yunnanense
AATGATGAGGACATCGAGACTAACTTAGAAGATTCATCACAAGCACAACCAGAAGTCCAAGACATAACAACAATGAGGGAACCACCAAGAACAAGATCAGGAACTAGAAGACTTAGAGAGTTATTCAACAAGACAATTCAAGGTTTCATGGACCAAGAAAGCTCTAACAAGTTAGCGACAGCAACAAAGGCCCAAAGAGAGTCTATTGAAAATCAGAAGATGGTCTTCTCAATTCAGCCCATCTAGGCCCAACTCTCTCTCTTTAACCTCGACCAAAGCAGGTATTATTTCAATTATATACTTGTGTTTTGCAGGCCCAACTTTCAGCAATAAGAAACCTTAGGTTATTTTCATGTTTCATTTATAGTATTCCTAGCTTGTAATAGGCGATTTATTTCATTCTGTTTTAGGACTATAGATTAGTATTTGTATTAGGGTTTCGCCCAAGAAGGCAATAGCTGCACGAACCAGTATATAAGGTTCCTTTAGCAGCAGTGTATCGACACCTTTTTTTATGATATAAAGAACGTACTTCTTCTCTCTGAAATCTCTGTGCGAAACTGAGCTTTCAAACCTTTGATCTACTTTCCTTGTGAGTGATATCAAGGCGACTAGATTGAATCTGTCTTATCACAAGATCGATCATCTCTTGTGTGGCGACCTACGATCCCTTCATCACCATCTCATCACGTTTCATACTCCATTGATCCGATCTGCAAGCTTCAGCTGCATCCATCGGCTCTCTCATCTCATCCTGTCCGCAAATCCTCTTCATCACGCATTCCTTGGTTTCCAAAGGGCAGAGACTTGAGTCCATCCTTTGTCAACGCTTCCGTTCCTACGTCATCTGGTATCAGAGCCTAAAACGCTCCTATATCAGGCTAAGATCGCGATCTCTCTCTACTTAGTGTCGATCTTTTGTTCCTGTTTCGTTTCGATTGTTTCCTTCTTTTTGCGTTTTAGGTTAGTTGTTAGTTCTAGTTAGAGTCAAAAAAAAAAAAAAGAGAACTAGTTAGGATCAAAGAATTAGGTCGCGTAGGTTTCCTAATCGATTTAGGAGTTTGTTTTGCTTTTCCTAGTTCTAATTAAGTTAGCGATTGTTGTTCTCGTTTTTGAAGTAGGAGATCGAATCGTTGGTTATTTGTTTGATTGTTGCTTGCTGCAGTTTTCGATTGTTAACCCTAGATCGTATTGCTAGTTTCTATTTCTTTTCAAATCATAATTGTTTCACCATAGGTTTAGTAGCTCTTTTGCGATTTCTTTTGCTGCTCATACCTCTTTTGTTCCCTAGACACTTGATCGTTTGTTTAAGTGTGTGCAGAGACAAGGAGACGATGGCAGGACTAGAGACCGATTCCAATGCAGTGATCCTTGAAGCCCTACAAGCTATGAAGAACGACCTAGCTGCACAAATAGGACGCATTGAGCAGAGAGTAGGACGCTTGGAGGTTCCTCAAGAGGCTGAACAATCTGATGGTGAAGAGAGTGATCACACCATTAATGCACCAGCAAGAAGAAACCAGAATGCTCAACACCGCAATGGCAACCAACAGCAAGACCACCATAACAACCAGCAGCAAAACAGAGAGGTAAACAGAGTTGTTGTTAAAGATTTGAAGCTAACTATTCCTACTTTTGCAGGAAGAGTTAATCCACAGGCTTACCTAGATTGGGAGAGGAGAATGGAATACATCTTCGACTACTATGAGTATGATGACCAGAAGAAGATAGCCCTTGCTTCTGCTCAACTCACAGATCACGCCTTGTCTTGGTGGGATCGAGAGCTTCAAGACAGAAGGAGAAACAACTTCGAACCTATTGCTACTTGGACTGCAATGAAGTACAATTTCAGAAAACGCTTTGTTCCTCCACATTACTACAGGGAGATGCAGAAGCAGTTTCGACAGTTAGCTCAAAGAAACAGAAGTGTAGAAGAATACTATGAAGAGTTTGAGCAACTAAGAAACAGAATGGCGTTAGATGAAGATGAGGAGGTCCTTATGGGACACTTCATTGATGGACTCAATGACCGCATTTCCAGAAAGGTACAACGTCAACCTTGCCATGATTTAAATGACTTGTTACATGCAGCTGTACAGGCAGAACAAGGAATCAAACAAAAGACCGCAGCAACAGCTCGTTCTAGACCTAACCAATGGTCTGCGCCAACGACCAGAAACCTAGGGAATGCACCTCATTCCAATAGCTATGACAAAGGTAAAACTGTTACCAACAATGCAAGCAACACTCAGGAGAAGAAGCTTGCGTCTGAGGGTCCTAGAAACAACCGGCCAGAAGCAGGTAAGCCCTCTAACACAGTTACACGAGCTAGAGACATAACCTGTTTCAAATGTCAGGGAAAAGGACATTATGCAAGAGAATGTCCAAACCAGAGAGTGATGATCCTCACACAAGATGGAGGATACGAATCACAAGAAGAAGAAGAAGTCTTGGAGGTTGCTGATTCAGAAGAAGAAGTTGCTTATCCAGAGACTGGAGACATGCTAGTAGTCTGCCGAGCCTTAAGTGCCTTGAGTGAACCAGACACCATTCAAAGAGAGAACCTCTTCTTCACACGATGTTCAATCCAAAACAAGGTTTGTAGTTTGATTATTGATGGGGGATCCTGTACTAATGCTGCTAGTCGAATACTTGTTGATAAGTTAGGTCTAAAGACAACTCCACATCCGAGACCATATCGACTAAGATGGTTAGATTCCAATACCGAGATCAGAATCAAAGAACAAGCCAAAATACCATTCAAGATTGGTAAGTATGAAGATGAAGTATGCTGCGATATTGTCCCTATGCAAGTCGGACACCTACTGTTAGGACGTCCATGGCAGTTTGATCGAGAAGTGACACACAATGGGCGCACCAATACTCATTCATTCACCTTCCAGAACCGTAAGTTTCAGCTTGCTCCCTTGTCACCACAAGAAGTACACGAAATGCAAGTCAAGTTTGCTACTGATGCTAAGGTAAGTAAGACTAATCTCTATATTACACCTAGTGTTGTTAGTAAAGCTTTAGAACATCAAGAAACAGTGCTACTGATGGTATTTCGAGATGCTTGTCTTACAGGAACAAAAGAAGTAGTACTGCCCCAGGAGATTGTATCTATGCTTAACAGGTTCAAAGATGTGTTTCCTGAAGAGATACCAGCTGGATTACCACCTATAAGAGGCATAGAACACCAGATTGATCTAGTTCCAGGCGCTGCATTGCCTAATAGACCGGCTTACAGAGTGAACCCTACAGAAGCTAAGGAACTAGAAAAACAAGTACAGGACTTAATGGAAAAGGGATATATCCGAGAGAGTCTCAGCCCCTGTGCCGTCCCAGTTCTGTTGGTTCCAAAGAAGGATGGAACATGGAGGATGTGTGTAGATTGTAGAGCAATCAACAACATAACCATCAAATACCGCCATCCTATTCCCAGGTTAGATGATATGCTTGACGAGTTATCTGGTTCTAATGTGTTTTCAAAGATTGATCTCAGGAGTGGATATCATCAAGTGAGAATGAAAGAAGGAGACGAGTGGAAGACTGCCTTCAAAACCAAGCATGGTTTGTACGAATGGCTAGTCATGCCTTTTGGTCTCACCAATGCTCCTAGCACATTCATGAGGTTAATGAACCATGTCTTAAGGGCATACATCAGTAAGTTTGTAGTAGTATATTTTGATGATATACTTATCTACAGTAAGTCGTTTTCAGAGCATTTACAACATCTTGAGTTAGTTATCGAAACGCTTCGAAAAGAGGGTCTATATGGCAATCTCAAGAAGTGTTCTTTTGGTACTAATGAAGTTGTCTTCTTAGGATTTGTTGTGAGTTCTCAGGGATTACAGGTTGATCAAGAGAAGATCAAAGCAATACAAGACTGGCCCGTACCAACAAGCATAGGACACGTTCGGAGCTTTCATGGCTTAGCTAGCTTCTACAGACGGTTTGTTAAAGACTTTAGTACTGTGGCTGCTCCTCTTACTGCCGTGATCAAGAAGGATGTTGCTTTCAAATGGGGACCAGCTCAGGAAGAAGCTTTCAATACCCTTAAATCTCGCTTAACACATGCTCCTGTTTTAGTTTTACCCGATTTTAACAAGACTTTTGAGATTGAATGTGATGCTTCAGGATTAGGTATTGGCGCTGTGTTAACTCAAGGAGGACGTCCAGTAGCTTACTTCAGTGAGAAACTAAGTGGAGCCAGCCTGAACTATCCTATCTATGACAAAGAGTTCTATGCACTAGTTAGGTCGCTCGAGACATGGCAACACTATCTGCTATCAAAGGAATTCGTCATCAACACAGATCATGAGACTTTGAAGTATCTTAGAGGACAATCTACACTAAAGAGACGCCATGCTAAGTGGATGGAGCTTGTGGAATCATTCCCATACATCATCAAGTATAAGAAAGGCAAAGAGAACGTAGTAGCAGATGCACTATCCAGAAGATACTTGCTAATTTCAACAATGGAGGCTAAAGTTCTAGGATTTGAACTACTCAAAGAAGCTTATAAAGACGATCCAGACTTCAGTTCTATTTATCAGAGTTGCACACTCACACCAACAGGTTCCTACTATATCCATAATGAATATCTTTTTAGAGAGAAACGTTTGTGCATTCCACAGGGATCTATGAGGGAGTTACTAATCAAAGAAGCACATGGAGGAGGACTCATGGGACATTTCGGAGTAGACAAGACACTTGCTGTCCTAGTTGAGCATTTCTTTTGGCCTCACCTCAAGAAAGATGTGGAAAATATCTGTTCTAAGTGCGTGACATGTAACAAAGCCAAATCCAGGTCACATCCTCATGGTTTATATATGCCACTTCCTATTCCTACAATGCCTTGGGTAGATATCAGCATGGATTTTGTTCTAGGTTTACCCAAAATCCGAGGAAAGGATTCTATTTTTGTTGTTGTAGACAGGTTCTCAAAGATGGCACACTTCATTCCCTGTGCTAAAACAAATGATGCTACGCAAACAGCAAGTCTCTTCTTTAGAGAAGTCGTACGCTTACATGGAATTCCAAGGACTATTGTTTCGGATCGTGACACAAAGTTCCTAAGTCATTTCTGGAGAGTCCTATGGAGGAAGCTAGGAACCAAGTTACTCTTCTCAACAACTTGCCATCCACAAACTGATGGCCAAACAGAGGTAGTAAACAGAACACTCTCCACTCTCTTAAGAGCCACGGTTGGTAAGAATTTTNGAGAAGTAGGAATTTTCGTTGAAGAACAAAAAATAATGAGTCAACGCGGGTCAACGCCGGAGTCAGTCGACCAGTACACCTGAAAAGTAAAGAAAGTGATGGTCATGGTGTTGGGCACATGACTTATGTTAGTTCGGATGTATGTCTATGCTATATCAATAGATGATGTAGTTATCAACACATTGTTTTAGTTCGGATGTGTAGTCATACATTCTCGTATAGTTCGTGTAGTTAACGAACAATTTTCCTTCTATATATGTTCTATGCAATGTTCAAAATTGATCCGGCGATCGGATTGGATCTAGCGTCTAGAAAAAAAATCAGAGATTGATTGGAGATTAGTTTTTCATAATTTATTTATGAATACATACATATATTAAGTAATTGCAATATATACGTGAAATCTAGTTTGGTCTAGTGGTTCATGGTAACATAAGTCATGTCTCTTGTGGTCCCAGGTCGTGGATACGACAGCTCAATGCTGCTCGAAACGTGGTTTTTTTTATTTAATGAAAAGTAAATTATGAAATTGCACTACAAGAAATTCGCGTATTATTAGCGCCTGGAAAACGCTATCTGACAAATACATAGCGTTTTAAAAAGCGCTCTATCATCGACCGCGATAATAGATCGGACACTTTAGATAACGTTTTTTTATGCATGCTATCGTTTTTCTATATAAAATAGCACTTTCTTGCGTGCTATAGTTTTTATTACAATAGCAGTTTTGTTTTGTTATTATTTTATATATAAAAACATTTTTGAATCGTTATATATATATATATTTAATATAGGATTCGTTTTATGTTATTTATTTTCGTCGTCCATTTCACAAATTTTTTTATTTATAATTATAAACAATATTCTAAATACATTTAATTTTAAAAGAAATATTAATTTAATAAAAAATACATATTAAAAAGAAATAGCCATATTTTATATGCAACATGATACATAATACAAATTACAAAATAAAACTACATAAATAAAATAAAATTCATACAACATTGGTAATTAAACTTTTGAAATTAATCTTTTTGCCACTCTTGTATCTCAAATCTTTGAAGCTTCTTCTTAGGTATCGTGTACATACTCAGATTCTTTCTGCAATTCTAACAAACTTTTCTAATCAATACAATGAGTAGACTCGCAACGACGTTAACAGTCTCACTCACTAAGCCAGCTTCTTTGACCTGCAATGAACACAAGTTTCTTATATTAATTTACATTAAAACAATGGTGAGAACACAAAGGAATCGTGCACTTATAAGGTAGGTGAGAATCGGAGCTTAATCTCAATGCCAAAAGGCCAAAGGAATAACAGCTCTCTGTTCAGTTTCTCAAACTAAGTATTTGTTCATTAACAACAGTAAGATAAATAACTGAAAGTAAATTGTACCTGTAGTTTTTTAGAGGCATACAAGCGAACTTCTAAAGGCCAATTCTTTTCCACAAGATGAAACGAAACTTCAGACAAAACTCCAACATTACCTGCCTTAATCTGCAAATATAAAAAAATTACAACAGCTTAATCAAAAGAAATGCAACGTTGTTCTTGGGATAGAATTCATATATAGCCAACCGAAACAAAAATAACACTAAAAATTACCGATCCAAGATATGTAACAGCAGCTTTGCAAGATCAGAAATCACCAGAATCTGTCGAGCCACATTGCGGCAGCTGGATTTAAAGGTTGGGATGTCTATGGAACATATTTCTCCTTCACTGTGGTTTACCTCTCCATATAAATTTGGAGATGTTTCATTCGAGATAAAATCACCAGCATCAATAAGCAGAAATTAAAATTTGACTGTAGGTGAGCTTACCCGGTTCCAGGCAGGTGTTACAATGGATATATCCCGCCTAGACTCTTGGTATTCGAGCAAAGAGGGCTCGCTTGAAACACCTGCAACTTATATTGTCCGCGGTCTCAGTAGGAGATGCTGTCTGCCAGAACTCTTATTCAACTAGCCTCTTCCAGAATTCACTTTTTAGTTTTCAGTAGATCTAGAGCACATACAGTATTAGTTTTTAACAATGCATACATATCTATCTGCGGACTTGGAAAAAAGTGTCTAATAATCTTCTTTGCAGGGAAGATAAAGTCATTGATCCTTTACATTAGTGAGAACTATAGAAGGCTGAACAATAACCTACTTGCATATTCCTGGTTTACCTTCCCTGCAGGTTTCTGTTTGTCTAATGGAGTCGGGAAATCCACCTGAAGAACAAGATTACCGACTACCCTCATCACCAATCGCAAACACACACATAGAAACGATGGATTTAACAAATCTCATGAAATCTGAAACACTATAAACCCTAGATCCCGTCGATGCTTGGATCTAAATCGCCGCCATCAACGAAACATGGTTCTGAGAGGCGTGAGTGTTTCGGTGAAACTTTGCTTAGCTATCTTCGTCGTTAAAGGAGGCTCGTGAGGAGAGAGGTGAGACGAGGAAGAGAAGACTAGGAAAAGAAAGGATTGAGACGGGAAAGAGAAAGGAAATAATAAATAAAGATCCAACGGTGTAAGATATGAGAGAAAGAAAAGCATAAGTTAGATCTAATGGTGTTATATTGTGCCATGTAATTGATCCGAATGATATATTCCCATTAGTTCTCATCTACTGAATATTTTTTTTTTAATACTCTAAATAAAACGATTTTTAATTTGTTTTATTTACATTTAATTTGAAAAATATTTTATATCAATAAAGTTATGATAAATTATTTACTTTTATAATGATATATACTTTAGAATTTACAAAACAATTAAGAGCAAAAACTATATAGCAAATGTTGTTACACTAAACTATAGATTAAAGATTTACTAACTTATCATTAGTTTGTAGGGTCTGTATATATGTTTGTAATCATTTTTACAATAATTTTGCAATTATTTGTAATGATTTCTAATCATTGGCCATCATTTTAATTGTTAATTGACAACATAACAAAACCCATAAATCAACATAACCTAAACCCTAAATCAACATAATCTAAACACTAAATGTCAATGCCCTAAACTCTAAATCAAATATTCATGACTTGATTCTTCTTTTATTTATAATTTTGAAAATTTATTTACACATTAAAAAATAAATTTATTGTATATTACATTGTTAATTGGGTAATTACAAAAAACAATTACATTTGCAATCATTTGACTTTCTTTTCCAATCATTTCATTTTTTAATTGGAAACATAAGTTAAACCCTAAACCTTAAATCAACACAACCAAAGCTATACAATGTTCCAAACCCTAAATAAAGACTAAACTCTAATTTTAATTATATATGTAAAACATTATATATTTACTTATTTAGATTATGTTATACGTATTAGACAAAATCATTGTATATTAATTCCATTGTAAATTATAAAATTACAAATAAATTATATTCTATGCCCTAAACTGTATACACTAAACCAAACCCTTAACCCTATACACTTAACCCTTAACTGTATATATGCCCCAAACTCTATGTCAATAGTAAATAGAAAAAAAATATTGCAAGTGTTGAATCCTAAACCCTTACCCTTCAATACCCTAACCCTAACCCTAACCCTAACCCTAACCATCCAATACCCTAAACACTAAATCAAATGTTTGTAAGATTATAAATTTTATTTTAGTTATATTTTTTTATTATATTATTTTATTAAAAATCGCCAAGATTTATAATATTATGAGATAATAAGTTTTTATATTTTTAATTCTTAGTTAGAAAATTACAAAGAAATAATATTTCATTTCCAGCCCTAAACCCTATATATACCCTAAAATATAACCTTGAATTCGTTTTTTCTAATTTTTTATTTTTATATAAAAAATATGTTTGCTTTATTTTTATATTAAAAAAAATTCGTTTGTTTATGAATTGAATTTTGAATTCCAAAAGCTTCAATTTTAATTCATAAGGACCAAAAATAATCAATAATAGTTATAATATTTTACAAAAAAAACAAAAAAGACTTAAATTACTTGCAACAAAAATTGTATTCATAATATTTATCAAACTACATAAAGCCAACTTCATCTTCTAGCACAGTTCCTTTTCTCTGTTCCATCGGAATCCTTTTCAAAAGCCTCTTCAACTTTCTGAAATATTAATTTAATTTAATTACATTTAATTTAAAAAGAAAAATTAATTTATTTATAAAAATGAAGACAAATTACATTATTTAAATTGAACATGTGAAGTCGACATAGACCGAGAGATAGTGACGCCAAAAGGAGTGCACATAGACAAAACGTGAAGAGCTTCTCAGATGTTGTGAGGCCGCTTGTTCCTACAATGCACAAGGAGGTGAATAAATCCATCCACAATAAACTACTTTAATCATTATAAGAGAATGGATACGAGACTGCGAATTTTGAACAAGGGAGGTACGGACTACAAACCTGAGTGATTTCCATGATGTTTCTTCCTCCACGGCCAAGGACCAATCCTATATGCTCATCCGAGATACCAATTGTCACCGTGTTACTTGCTTCTTCCTATAAATATATATATATACAGAGAAAAAAAGCTTAAGTAATGAAACAAGCAAAAAAACCAAAGAAACCAAAATATATATACTTAACTTGCCTCTGGACTTTAATCGACTTAACGGGTCCACATTTCACATGCTTCATCTGCGATATGCATATAAACCACATTCAGAAAGTAAATCAAAGCACAACCTAGTTCAATAACTTGTTGAAACATATCTTGAAGAAAATTTATTTGTGCTTACCATCAAATCAGGCAAGGGTAGTTAAACTTTAGAAAGCATGAGCGTACAAGAGTGGCGGTAAGATCCGTTATAACCATAGTCTTGGAAGGTTTCAAGGATTTTACATGCGGGCTAATAGACGACGAACCAAGCACGGGTTCATACTTCTTCAAGTTTCAGGTCGAAAACTAATAAGCAGAAACCAAAACAGAGTTACAACTTTGTGATAAACAAAGTGACTCTGTACTAATAAACAGAAGCGTCGCCTATAAATACTTTGGTCAGTTCTTATGTGTTACAATGAAATCCCTAATTCAGAAACGCAGTTCAAAAAGGAGTTGTTGACAATCACAAATCTGACTTTGATAGGCGGTAATTTCACATAAATCATGAAATACTATATATGTATCCTCTACAGATCCAAAAAAGTACCATCTGGATGATAGAATTTCGCTAATCGTATGTATGTCACCTTAATATGCTCTTCCTCTGCATCTCCTTCCAACTCTGTACTCAAATCAAACAACATAGAACAATATCTTAGATTGAAAAACAGGAAACACAACAATCGAAGCAAAATTATACTCAATATATAATCACCTTAAACTCAAGGTATGCTTTCTGAAATAAATTGAAGATTCACCGCTGAGAACCCTACCCCAAACTTCTTCACGAATTCATCATTATCCTTAAACGATATTTAGAATCATTCTTAGAAATCGAACGGTTTAGTCATCAACACAACGAATTTAAGAAATTTATACGATACAAAACCTAGTAATCAATCTCGAGCTATTGAAGAAGAGAAAGCTTCGGAGATAGAAAAAATAACCTTGAATCGAACTGAGATATGACTTTCCACCGATAGAACAAAACTCCAATCAAGAGAGAAACGACCCAAACACAATTTCACCTTCAATGTCAAATTACACTACACCAATTCAATTTAGACCGATGAAGATGACGAGGAATCGAGGATCGAGACTGAGAGTGAGAGGAATCGAGACTAAGAGTAAGAGAGATCGACACTGATAGTTAGAGAGATCGAGACTGAAAGTGAGAGGGATCGAGAGTGAAAAGAAGAGAGAAGAGAGATCGAGACTGGGATCCTCGACACTGAGAGAAGAGAGAAGAGAGAAGAGAGGGATCGAGGCAAAGGAACGAGAGAAGAGAGAGCTAGCAAAAGGGGATTTTTTCAGTGTTAGTCGACCATATGTTTGTTTTTGGGTTGAAAAAAAAACATTTTCACCGAAATTATTTTTGGTTCCATTTATTTTATTTAGGCGGGTAATGAAATTTTTCTTATTCCCGGTTAACCTACGATAACGTTTTAAAATTCACATGTGCTATTATAGAACAACTGGAGAAGCAAAAAATAAGCGCGAGCACATTATTTTTGCCGCCTAACATATCATAGCGTTTACTATTTCCGAAACGCTATGCAAAAGTCATGCATATGTCAACGATAGCAGAAACATAAAAACCGCTATCCTGAATTGCTATTAAAACCTATTTTTCTTGTAGTGAAAAATAAAGCATAGTCTAAACATGTGGCTGTAAAATCCTATTTATAACCTAAAACACGAGTTGGGGTCTTCTTGTAATTATTGAAGACTTATGGGTACTTTTGCAATTCTTCAAGTCTTGGAAAACTCGCGGGTCGGTCTTGCTGCGATGAGTATCGATCGATACCAGGGGTATCGATCGATGCTTGTCGTGAAATCAGGTACTCAGCAACACGACTTCAGCTTATGCTCCAAACTGCTCCAGAAAGCTCCAATAAATCCAATAATGCTCCAAACGTGCTAAAACCTGTAAAAGACTCTATAAAAAGGACTTATATCATGGCCTAAACAGGGTAAAAACCATGATATATCACTAAACTGAGCTAGAGAATACTCACTCACCCATCGTGACTCCACGCAAAAGTTCTACTGGGTAAATACTGTGTCGATAGCTCCTTCTTACATACACAGGTGGTTTCTGCAGCTTCACATGGTTGGAGAGGCATTTTATCAGGGAGAGGCTTGATAAATAAACAGCTCGAGAAGGCTATTGGAAATGGGAAAGAAACATCGATATGGAACAATCCATGGATATCCTTATCCCAGCCTATGAAGCATATAGGTCCTCCTACATTTGCCTCAAAAGATCTTACAGTTGCCGATCTACTCACTAAGGATCTCCAAAACTAGAACCGACAAAAAATCGAGGAAATCTTCCCTAAATTGGCCCCACAAATTCTTTGCCTCAGACCCAGCAGGAAAGGAGCCGCCGATTCTCACGTTTGGTTACCAAACAAATCTGTTCTATACACTTCAAAATCAGGTTATCACGTTGCGAAACCAGAAGAAGCTTTACCAGATGATATTGTTTTGCAAGATTTCAACTGGAACTCCAACATATGGAAAGAGAAATTCTCCCCAAAAACTCGGGTTTTCTTGTGGAAGGTGCTGCAAAACTCCCTTCCGCTAGGAGAAAATCTTCTAAACAGAGGGCTTCTCGACAAGGCATGCTGTATCCATTGCGGAGACCTAGAAACCACAACACACATGTTCTTCAACTGTGTTTATGCTCAACGAGTTTAGCAAGCAGCACCTTTTTCCGAGCCTGTTGTCTCGACCAACTTTCCAAACTTTCACATAGGCTTTGCAGCCTTAATGAAGTCGATATGACTTCCTCCAACAAGATTAGGAGCGAGTCCCCTGTTTTTGTGGCTCTGTTAGTCCATCTGGTTGGCTCGCAACTTCCTCCTCTTTGAAAACATAGATTTCAAACCAGAGGAAACTGTTCTCAACGCTATTGTTGCCGCAAGAGAGTGGCAAATGGCTCAGGTTACAGATCCCTCACCAGCACCTCCTTCTGCTTCGAGGGTCCATCCTATCACCCTACCAGATATCATCACTTGCCACTCCGACGCAGCGTGGAGGGCTGAAACGCAAACCGCGGGCTTTGGCTGGATTTTCTCGGATAAGGAGGGGTTTGAACTGTGCATGAACCATTTTGCAGAACATTTTGTATCTTCTCCTCTTATGGCTGAAGCAATTGAGATTCGTGCTGCTCTGTCGCACACCCTGGAAAAAGGTTTCACCAAACTCTGTCTCAAATCCAACACTCAGGACCTTGTCCGAGCCATTACCTCTCGGGATCAGATGAAAGAGATCTATGGTCTTTTTGTTTGATATCTTCTCCCTTTCAAACAGATTTTTATCTCTATCATTTGTCTACATTCCACGACTCGCCAATGTTTCGGCTGATGTCTTAGCTAAGAAATCATATCTCCGTTCCGCTTGTGTATTCGTACTTTTAGCTTAATGCAATTGATGTTCAAAAAAAAAAGAAAAAAAAAAGAGGCGCTCGTATCAAGCGCTTCAACTCAAAGATGTGGTTCGTTAGAGTATAATTTGTGTAGCTAATTGAAATAAGTTAAAATAATTTTTTTTGGTTTTGAACTAATCCAAATAAGTTAAAATTAAATTAATCAGATCATAAGTCATAACTATGATACAACGACTCAAGCTAAGAGACAATAATATATGATATAAACATCAAAACACATATTGCACAACAAATCAACAAAATATTATCTTTTCACTATAAACATAAAAATTACAAATTTAACATATTGAATCAATAACACTTAAACTAGATCTTATTTATCATTTTATATTTTGTATATTTCAAAATTTAGTATACAAAAAACTTTACCCCGCGCATACGTACGGTTGAGAATCTAGTAAGAGGTGTAAAAAGGAAGGTATTGAAAACATAGTATGAGTTTATGGATGTATGATATATCATGGTTTTTACCCTGTTTAGACCATGATATAAGTCCTTTTTATAGAGTCTTTCTAGTGTTTTGTAGTATTTTCGAGTCTTTTACAGGTCTTAGCACGTTTGGAGCGTTATTGGAATTATTGGAGCTTTCTAGAGCAGTTTGGAGCAGAAGCTGGAGTCGTGTTGCTGAGTACATGATTTCACGACAAGCATCGATCGATACCATGGGGTATCGATCGATACTCATCGCAGCAAGACACGACCCGCGAGTTTTCCAAGACTTGAGGAATTGCAAAAGTGCCCAGAAGTCTTTAATAATTACAAGAAGACCCCAACTCGTGATTTAGGTTATAAATAGGATTTTACAGCCATTGTTTAGGCTATGCCTTTTAAGCTTTATTTTCTATACTTTGGTTTTGAGACAAGTCTGAATCTCCCTTCGTCCGAGATCAAATCTCAAGAACCTTTTGTTATTCTTATTCTATTGATGATTTATTCAGTTATATTGATTGTTTCATTCTCTATGTCTGAGTAGATCCACTTTAGGTTTAGGGTTTTCTCATAAAGGATTTCTCTGAATGCTAGGTTAATTATCTGTTTAGGATTCACCATCTGAATTAGTTCTTCGCTTAGGTTGTGTTCAAAGCTAATTCTAGGTTGACGAATCTTGAATTTAGATCTTAGGATAATTGATTAGGCACGACAGTGCGATTAATTACCTGATAGAACCTAGGTGAGCAAATTGATTATTCGCAAAGAGATTTGATTTAATTGATTTGTGAACATATCAAACAATTTATTAAAGCTGATTTAGAATTTAGGATTCGCAAAGAGATTTGGAATTCCTAGGATTTAGATTTAGATAATTCTCGCAACGACAATTGGTTAATTATACTTTTGTGATTTGAGTTCAAGAACTGCGCTAAATCTGAATCATGTTAGTTAGTTTATCTGCATTCATTGATTTCCTGAGAAAAACCCTGGGCCTATATTTTCCCAATTGATTTACAACTCTCTTTAATTTCTGCATTGTTTTTAATTACATCTTTTGACTTAGCTTAATTCGACACTTCATAATCTATTGTGTGATTTCTGTGAGTCTTTTGTGGTTCGACCCCTAGCTATACTATAACAACTGCTTTAGTACTTTAGGGTATTAAATTGAGCATATCAATGTAGCACAGAGCAATCCGTAATGAAGATATAAAAAAAGAAGAAAATAACATGAGTAGGGGGGTAAACACCTTTTAAGAGGCACTCGTATCAAGCGCTTCAACTCAAAGATGTGGTTCGTTAGAGTAAAATTTTGAGTAGCTAATTTAAATAGATTAAAATAAATGTTTTTTTTAACACTATTTCAAATAGGTTAAAATTAAATTAATCAGATCAGAAGTCATAACTATATATGATACAACGACTTAAGCTAAGAGACAATAATATATTAGAGGTGGGGATGCCACCGAATGCCTTCTCTCCGGCAAGAAAATGGCGCCGGAAGTGCTATGTGTGACGGCATCTTTTCTCCCGGCATCACCACTGACACATCTGACGTAGTTACCGGAACCTGCCATGTTGCGTTACTTGCTTATGTTTATGTTTAAGAAAAAAGAGAAGGAAAAATAACAAAAAATTCGTTGGAAAAGCATTAAAACAAGATCTAACGAAATTTTTGATAAAGATTTCTAGTAAGTAAATCAACGAAAGTTCTAACAAAAACATAAATAAATAAGGGTAATTGTCCAAAATAGCACACGGTTAAACATTTGTTCCAAATTTAGCATTACTAGTTAAAAATGATAATAATATCATAAAATTAATATTAAAATGATCTAAAATCTTTTCTTAATGTGGAAAAACTAAATCTTAAATAGTAAATAGTGAACTCAAACATCATGTTTTAATTTTATTTTGAATTTATTTTGGGTAAACATGTGTTTTTATATTATTATTTGTGCTATTTTCGGAATTTTAAATTTGGCGTGCTAAATTTGGAACAAAAATTAATTTTTATGCTATTTTAGGATNTTGTTGCCTTTCAGTTTCATGGGTTTCTGCTTTATAAAAAGAATTCTTTGATGAAAAGAAAGATAATGGTGTTTATAAAAAAAAAAGAAGTAATAGTGATGTTAAAAAAGTAATGGTGGTGTTTACCATAGTAGCTAGTTCTGCAAGTTTCTGGCATTGAGCAGACCCATCGTGAGAAGAGGATTGATAGGGCCTGAAGAGATGTTCGAAGATTGCCATTATGAGGAACATTGATATCAATATCGCAGTCGCAACAAACCCAAACGAGATCGCATTCATAGATGACCCTGAACCATCCTTAGTTGTGTATATATATGCTCCATGTTCTTACCGAACTTTCCGAATCCGACCTTGACTCGTTCATCTCCAACTCTCAGCTTTTGCAATTATGTAAGTGGACACAGAATCAGAGATCAAGACTGAAACATGAAAAACAAAGATTATATATTTTCACTTATAGTATTGTAGTTCTTCTTTTGTCTTTTTTTTTCTTCTCTTTCAAGTGAGTAGAACAGAAGAGATATAAGAAAACACAGAACACACTTTGTAGAAGCTGATATTATAGTTTCATGTGTATACGTTATACATGAAACTATATATAAAGGATATATAGAAGATAAAAAAACAATATAAGCGAATAGAGAAAAATGTATATTTAACAAGAGTGTGTGTGTGATAATAGTACCTAAGGGTAAGATGAGACATATTGTCGGTCCCTGGATCCTATAATCTCCTTTATTGTCTTCTTAAAGTGATAACCTCACACTATTCCAGGACCGGCCCTGAGCCAAGCCCATTGAAACATTTGTCATGGCCCCAGTTTTTTTGTTTTGGCCCCCAAATCTTCATTTTTTAGCCCAAAAAAATAAAAACTTTAAAATTGGTCTTTGGCCCCCAAAATTTCAGGGCCGGCCCTGCACTTCTCCAATGACTTTCTCTTATAACCAAGTCTAAGGAAATTACATATTTGTTTCCTTTCCCTTTTTGAAAATTAAAACAATCTTTATCAAACCTAGCTCTTTTCGTTAGTAAAGTATTATTCGATTCTTGATCAAACTATTTATCCAACTTGGAATTCAAAGGAATACTTATTGGCCAAGGAAAATTGATCCGATATGTGTGAATTACCAGGAACCCTCTTTAAAACTAAATTGAGCAGCATAGGACCTATTTATGTCTAATTTTAATGAAATACACAAGGTGAAAAAATTAATTACTATTTATTATTCCATCCGTTTCAAAGTAATTGATGTTTAAGGTTTTTCCATACAGATTAAGAAAGCATTTCAAATTTTTATTTTATTTTTTAATAAAAATATCATTTATTATTTATTTAAACACAATTCAATTATAATGACAAAACAAACTAAATAATACAAATGGTCATAAAACATACAAAAAATCCAAAATTTTGCATTGAAAATGTAAAATATCACTTAAAATGAAATATTTTTTTTTCATCGAGTGTATACAATTGAAACCAAAACCTATCAGTTACCATTGTAAAAATGAACAGAATATAAAATATAGAATTCAGTATTGGTCGGTTTTAGAAACTAACAATTTAACAATATTGAATGGTTTAACATTTAAAAAAAAAAAAACAAATATTGAATGTTAAAAACAATGACAAGACTTGTTTGTAGAAAATATTATTCTCATTGTCGGAATGATAAAATAACGTTTCAATGGGACAATTCACAAAATGATACTTAGAATTTGGCAGCATGTTGAAAAGACGAGCCATTACGTTAATACTCAAAATGGTGCCGCCTAAAAGCGTATTACACTAATTTCAGACCAACCATTCAGTGCCCTATAACTAACTTAGTCAGTCTTGGCGTAACAGGCCTGTGCATTCGGGTTTTCGGGTCGGGTCGGGTCGGGTTTTTCGTGTTTCGGGTCCATTCGGGTTCCGGGAATTGGACCCATTCGGGTCTCGGGAAAATTTCGGTTCGGTTCGGATCAGGTCCTTTCGGGTTCGGGTCGGGTCCTTGATTTTAAATTAGACCCGAAAAAGACCCGAAATAAATTTCGGGTATGATTTTACCCGAAAACCCGAAAAAAATCCGAAAAAATCCAAAAAAAACCCGAATAAAAAACCCGAAAAAAATCTCGAACATAAAATGTTTTCGGATTTATCGGGTATCCGAACGGGTCTCGGATAAAACCCGACCCGAACCGAAACCCGAATCAAATTTGAAATGGAACCGTTTGGGTTATTTCGAATAAAACCCGAACCGAACCGTGTTTTTCGGGTCGGTCGGTTCGGGTCCGGTCGGGTCGGGTTTTATGCCCAGGCCTAGCGTAAGGTATTGTGAAGATGCGTTAGTAAAATTTTGGGGAACATGACAAAATGTAAAGACAAAGCTATATTATGCTCTCCCTTTACATCTTTTTATACCCTCTTTATAATTTAATATATAGATAATATTTGTTTCCCATATAGTTGAAAGAATTATATATTTGCCATATCTTTTTGTAATTTCTTTTTTTGAAAACGGCTTTGATGTTTCATGTCCTTTAATTAGTCGGTATAGCTTTGTCGTTTTTCGGTCCACGATCGAAAAACAAACAAAATATAATAAAATGAAATAATACTATTACGAATAATAATTATTGAAGATGGGTCCTTCGTGTCATGAGAAAGTTACAACAAAGAGAACCATTCAGAAGTATCATATAATATATCCATCATAAGTATTATATAATATCATATCTACACAAAATTAAGATTTCGTTCTATTTTCCTATCGAATGAAAGTTCGAAACATATTTCCACATCGAACGAAAATTCGAAACTAATGTCTCCATCAAACAAAAATTCGAAACTAGATTACACATTGACACAATTAATTTCGGTTTACTGTTTACCAATCCAATTTTAACCAAATAAATTAAAAACTAAACCGATGTTTAACCCGGTTAAACCGGATTACAATTAAACATAAATTAAACCTTTCTCCTTCACTTCCTCTGAAACTATAATTATAGAGAATCAATAAAACCCAATTCATCGTTTGACCCATTTTTTAACAACTCCGACTTTAACGAGCTTCCCTCTATTGCTCTGCACAAGAGAGAGAGAAATGATACAGAGCAAGAGCTGAGTTATGCCGAATCAACTCAGTCCCGACTCAAATCAGATGTAGAAATGACTCAAGGAGGATTAGGTCTCCGGTCAAGCTCTGTCGCAGCAAAGTCGAGTCTCACCGAAGGTGTGTCATTGCTCGGATAAGCTCTTTCTCATAAATCGAAACTTTCTGCTCAATCTATGTGTTTTCTCCATTAACGCGAAAGCCAGCTACTCCGCGATGGAGTAATCAAGCGGCTTCAACGGCGGAAAACATTGGAGGAGAATTTGGTGCAGACGCAAGCAAGATGAGCCATGTTTTTTGGATCTTTAGTTTTTCCATTTATATTAAGGAAAAAATTAATTACTAATCCTAAAAGTAAAAAAAAATCTAATTTCTCAATTTTATATAAACCACAATTTGGTAATATGTCAATTACACACCAAAAAAATAAAAGTCTAATAATAGTATCCAAAGCTATTACTGCATATGTTTCACCAAAATTTTCCTTCAAGTTATATATTTATTTAATTGAAAACTTCGTTTCTAAATTTATGTATTATATATTTTTATGGATGATCTAATTTTGTTTTCCATTTTTTCATTTTTTACGAGTTATAAAATATTAAATTACAAACCCGCATATATGCGGGTACTTATCTAGTCTATCATAAAATAATATGAAAATTAAGTATCTATCAATGATGTTTTAAAATTTAGTTTGGCTAGAAAGAAACATTATTTTTCTCTATTTTGCCCCTCCTTACAATGAGAAATATCAATGACATCCTCACTACCACCACTGTCGGCACTGTTTATCAACACACACCGACATTGTTCATCCAAAAGTCGATGACACTATTCACACCGGAAAACGTAATATATGATACTTGTTAGAGTAATAAAAATAATATATGATACTTGTTAGCGTGATAAAAATAATATATGATACTTGTTAACGTGCTAACAAATATTCTAATACTTATTAACGTGTTAACAATAATATCTTATACTTGTTAAGTGATATCCGATATTTGTTAGCGAGCTAACATTAATATATGATACTTGTAACGTGCTAACAATAATATATGATACTTGTTAACGTACTAACAAAAATATCTGATACTTGTTAACGTGTTAACAATAATATATGGTACTTGTTAATGTGCTATCCGATACTTGTTAGCACGCTAACAATAATATCTTATATTTGTAACGTGTTAACATAGTATGTTAACGTATTAACAATAATATATGATACTTGTAACGTGCTAACAAGAATATCGGATACTTGTTATTATCGTTAGCACGGTAACAAGTATCAGATACCACGTTAACAAGTATCATATATTATTTTTAACACGCTAACAAGTATCGTATATTTGTTAGCATATTAATAAGTATTGTATATTATTGTTATCACGCTAACAATTATCAGATATTACATTTTCCAGTGATGAATAGTATCATCGACTTTTGGATGAACAGTGTCGGTGAGGAGTTGATGAACAATACCGTCGGTACACTCTTGTTTTCAGATTGATGGCACTATGTGTAATAAATGAAGGAGAAGGATATTTTTGGTGTAAATTTTGTTTTCTTTCCTATTCACCTAGTTTCAGTTTATCCATTCATATATACTTAATAAACTAGTCAACTTACTCCTAAAAAACCCTTGTTTATAGAGTTAATTACATAGAAAGACACATTAACTCTTTGGGCACTTTTTCAACTGTTTAAATTATGATAAACCCAAACTACCCTTTTGTTATTTTGCATCTTCTTCATCTCTCTTCTTCGACGCCGACAAACAAAGCCAATCCTGAGAAATCTCAAACCTTCATCCTTCATTATTCCAAACTTTCATCTTACACTATTCCTAACTTTCATCTTCCCCAAATTCTAAACATTCCTCCCCGGTGATAGCAAACCTTCATCTCCTTCTAGCGGCAGAATTTTGGCAAAACGATTTGGGTTTCTGATGTGAGCGAGTACTTGTGGACATGTCTCCCTTTGTGAATTCGTGTTTGAATCAAGAGCCATCTTCTGATATCGTGGACAACATATGATGGATAAATTTTGTGGACTAGTTAACATGGACAACGTATCGTGGAATATGTAGAGTGGACAAAGTATGTAGAATCATTGAAAGACAAATACGCAAAAAATGAAATCAAACGAATGATTATCTTAGAGATGTAGATGCTAGACAAGTAAGTTTTTTTGTCACCCTTAAGAAAAGTTAGCTCAGCATGTAGATGCTAGAAAAATCAAACGAATGATTGTCTTAGAGATGTAGATGTTTTGGGTAAAACGCCGGAATCAATAATAATGTGGACAACAAACCGTGGACAAGGTATCGTGGGTAGCATATAGTGGAAACGATCACTTAACGTTAACGAATGTAAATCATTTGTGGTCTAGTGAGTGCAGACAAGGTATAGTGGATAATGTATGGTGTACAAGTTGCGTTCACAAAAATATCGTGAACTAGTTAGCGTGGACAAATTATTATGGACAAAGACGAAGAAATCAGAAAATTAAATTATATACACACTAGTGCATTTGTGCGTATATACAAAGCTGAGACATGAGCTTCAAAACAAGACGGGAAGTTCAAAAACTGTTACATGTCAAGTGTCTTCTGATTTCTTTGTTTCTTGCCTCTTCCTCACTGAGTCTATCTCTCTCCATCAATCTCTTTGAGTTTTTCTTCTTGAATTGACCCACACAACTACAATATGTTTCGTCCATTTATACATATTTGCTTCAAACAACAAAGGAATATCGACAACTATCACTTAGCTCCCTTTACCCATTGTTTTAGAATTTCCCAAAATATACCAGTTGATATGTGCAGAGCGATCATTTTATAAAGTGAAAGACACAACACCCAATTTCATGATCTCATCCAATAAACAAAAAGAGGATTCTGAATTTATTACTTGTTTAGAAGATGGCGCATGGAATCGGAAGAGAACACCATCTGACCGAGTTCTATCATATCCGATCCACTTCTCTACTATGAGGCATAATCTCCTCCCCCAAAGTGACGATTTAGAGATCACAAATTTGACATAGGTGATACATAGAGAAATTATGACAGAAGAAGACGACGCCGGAGGAAGAGAGAAACGAGATAAAATAAGAAGAAAAACGATTTGGAGTATTGAGAAATCGATGTAGAGATAGGAAAATCGATTTGAGGGACAAAAAATTGGAGGGTTTTCCTTTATTCTAGAGGAGAGGTAATTTTATGTTTGGTGATAATCTGGGTTTATATTTCGGACGATGAAAAGAAAAAAAATAGAAAATTACATCAATATGCACTTTTATTACATCATATTTCGGACGATGAAAAGGATTTCACCCGTTCCAGATTAACAATTCAAGACAACAAGGCACACCGACCTGAAGGAATAAGAAAGACCGGAGCCGAAGCATGGCAGCCTTGGATATCATGCTTCATATGTCTCACCTCGTCAAGAAGAGCAGAGCCGAGCCGAGGTCAAGATAATGACATTTCCTGACCGAACCGAGGCCAAACCAAGATTGACCGGTTTACCCCAGAAGGAGAACTCAAGCCCATCAAGTTGCAAATGGGCTGAGACACAGGTTATTCGCCAACTCTTGTGGGCCGAGTTAAAGGCCCAAATAATCGATTACCCTAGCCTTAGTCATTGGCCGCATAAAACAAAAAGGAAAAATTCCTTTTGCTTCCGAGATTCTCGCTAATGTAGACTTATATAAATAGTAATCATAATCACTTGTAACAGATCATCAAAAAACCCTAGCAAAAATACTTAGCAATATGGATCATCTTGTTGTATTGAAAAAGCTTATCAAATCAGCAATAAAACCATCTTTGGATCTCTACTTGTGTTTTTTCCCATAAACTTCTATTCCCTTAAAAGGCATTCACATAAATCGATTGTGCGAGTTTCGAAT
>PKML01001677.1:0-17418 GCA_002933935.1 Eutrema yunnanense
CAAAAAGTAAATCATTTTATTTCTCTCTTGAGCTTATAAACTCAAGGAATTTATCACGACACTTTTTAGATTTTAAAATTACTTGATCAATCTCAAATCACATCTATATGTACAAAACATGCAAGTAAAGCACATACAAGTAAGTTATGCTTCACTTAAAATTACAGACTTTGGAATCTCTCTCTCTGTTATAAATACAATCAAACACTTTCTTAGCATGGTTCTGTATTGTGTTTTTCTTGAACTTTAATTTGTTCATGGGTTTTTCATTTTCTGATTTGCATCTCAATTCTTCTTATGAATCCAATGGTTTATAGGATAAAACGGTTCCGAGCAAAGAAGAAAGAAAAAACAATTCTTGAGTCGTAGTGATGATTTTTTTTTTGGCTGCAAGCACATAATAAGAACATGATTCTCATAAGCAGAGGTAAAAATGCCGACTCATAAACTCTTTGATCACGCGATTTTAAATTGTGTATAAGTATATGATTTTTTTTGTCGTTAACTACATTTATGAACAACCGAAAAGCTCTATTTTGTAACTTTTTATCTTAAGAAATATAAACCATTCAACTTGGCGGTGGAGGCGTTTTGTTCGTTCCCACTACTTGAAGTTGTTGTGGCGGTAGCGTTGGGATTTGAGGTGGACACGGTTGAGATGTACAACCATTTTCTTGTAAATTCAGTACATTGATCAGAAGATTGTGTTTTGAGGAAGAAGCACAATTTTTTTTTTCACATAATTGCGATGAAAGCATCTGCATATTAGTTTTTGGCAAATAAATTGTGTGATGACGTTTGTTTGAAAACTATGGAAGCGGTAGAGGCACTGGCGGTGGGTGAGAAGAGATTCCAATAACTTTGTGTAACATTATGGAATCTCCAATTCACACTCTGAGAAACGTTGAGAGGAACCAATGTTAACACTACCAGAATCAGAAGAAGAAGAAGAAGAAGAAGAAGCATTTGAGAGTTTTGGATTTGAATACTTAGAGCCACCACCAACGGAATAAAATGACTTATCATCGTATGAAGACTTGCATCCATTGATAACCACACTATCAGAAACCGAGTCTATTGTTTGTTCATCTTCACTTTTGTGTAATGTCACAATCTCTTTCGTTAGCATCGTTCGAATCTGACAAAATTCATGGATCCACGCTTCTATTTACATCTTCTTTAAGCAATCCACCATTGTTTGAGTTGTTGAATGTTTGGCTTTAATCTACATTTCTTGAGCCATTCTTGCACATTTTTGCCTCTGGTTGGACTCCATTCAAAAAGACACTTTGCAGCCTCCGTTCTGAAACTCCCTTCGTCCGAGAGATGATTTGGAACCCTCTTGTTACTCTTTCTGTTTTATTTGATGATTTATTCAAACATGTTGATTGTTTCATTCTCCATGTCTGAGTAGATCCACTTTAGGTTCAGGGTTCTCATAAGGGTTTTCTCTGAATGCTAGGTTGATTAGTTTATAGGATTCACCATCTGAATTAGTTATTCGCTTAGGTTGTGTTCAAAGCTAATTCTAGGTTGACGAATCTGGAACTTAGATCTTAGGATAATTGATTAGGCACGACAGTGCGATTAATTACCTGATAGAACCTTAGGTGAGCAAATTGATTATTCGCAAAGAGATTTGGTTTAATTGATTTGTGAACATATCAAACCTGATATTAAAGCTGATTTAGACTTTAGGATTCGCAAAGAGATTTGGAATTCCTAGGATTTAGATTTAGATAATTCTCGCAACGACAGTTGGTTAATTATACCTTAGTGATTTGAGTTCAAGAAGAGCGCTAAATCTGAATCATGTTAGTTAGTTTATCTGCATTCATTGATTTCCTGAGAAATACCCTGAGCCTATATTTCTCCCAATTGAATTACAACTCTTTTAATTTCTGCACTGCTTTCAATTACATCTGATTTGCTTAGCTTAATTTGATACTATATAATCTATTATGTGATTTTTCTGAGTCCTTGTGTTCGACCCCTGATATACTGCAGCAACTGCTTTAGTACTGTTTAGGGTATTAATTTGAGCATATCAAATTTGGCGCCGTTGCCGGGGACTCAATTTCGCCATTAGATTTTAGTTGTCGAGTTTCGACTAAGCCCGTCGGTATCGATCGATACTCTGTAGTATCGGTCGATACTTGTCGTCTTCTTTTTGTTGGTATCGATCGACACCACTTGGTATCGGTCGATACTCAACGTTTTTTTTTTTGGGTTACTTACGTGCCTTGTCTAGTGTTTTGTTTTCAGGTGTATGCATGTTCATGAAACCAGAAGGAACAAGAGTACTCAGCTAGTTGAACTGTATTTGGAGCAGCTAGCACTTTTGGAACGCACAAACAGAAAGACAAAGCAAACATCAGGGATGAACAACCCAGTGGTATTAAGAGCTGATGAAGCTGGAGTCTTGAGAGACCAAGAGGGTCAAGTGTGCAATTAGAGAGGGCAGCGACTTGATGAAGCTGGAAACGTCATTGTCCCTCCTGCTGCTGTTGTTGAGATTATCGCGCCAGCTACGCAAGCCAATGTTGGGAATGCTGCAGGTGATCGAGTTAGGACACTTATCGAGCACAACAGACCTGATCAGTTCTATGCCAATCGATCTGCGATTCGCATCCTGACTTTTCAGAGGAATGACTTTGAGCTGAAGCCTGCGTACTACGCTCTTGTGAGTCAGAATCCTTTCCATGGTTTATCTTATGAACATCCCATGGATCATATCGAAAGGTTCGAGGATTTGGTCACTGGTATGAAGTACAATGGAGTGCCCAATGAGTTCCTTTTCTGCAAACTCTTCCTGTACTCTCTTGGTGGAGACGCTGCTTATTGGCTGAAGCAGTTGGCTGAAGCAGTTGGCTCCCGGTTCACTAACTACATGGGATAAGACGAAGAATGCATTCCTGTGCAATTTCTATGATGATGCGAGATCCGAAGAGCTTAGGAACAAAATTTCTCAGTTTTCTCAAGGTCCAATCGAGGCACTCAAAGCAGCTTGGATTCGTTTCAAGTCATACCAGAGGGATAGTCCGCACCATGGGTTCAATCAGGTTCAGCTGCTGGGTACTTTCTACAGAGGGATCGATTGGAGGTACCAAATGGCTCTGGATACTGCGAGTAATGGGAACTTCAACACCAGGTATCCAGATGATGCGGTTGTGCTAATTGAGAACTTGGCGTCTAGTAATAGCACCAAGAATGTTGATTTCGAGCGGAAGAAGCAGGCTGGAGGAATTGATGCATGGCAGATTGCTGAAGTTCAAGCTAAGCTGGATTTCCTGATCGGGAAGAATCAGAAAGCGGTCCACTTGCTGCTGAGGATGAAGTGGAAGATTGTAACTACGTTGGTGGTTCTGGATTTCAGGGTCAGCAATTTGGGTACAACAACAACAATCGCAATTACGGGAACTTTTCGTACCAACTCGTTCCTCTAAAGTCCACAGAGAATAAGATGGAATCCATGCTCGAACAGATTCTTCAGGGACAGCAAAAACTGCAAGTGGATTTCAATGGGAAGATTGACCATCTGTATACTGATCTGAATGGGAAGATTGACCATCTGAATGGGAAAATCGAGGCTCTCAATACCAATCACAGGATGCTGGAAACGCAAGTAGCTCATACTGCAGCAAATGCCAAGGGAAAGTCGGTTCATTCACACAATGCACACGTCAATGCAATCAGCTCAAGTGCAGAAAATTTCGATGAGGATTCAGAAATCGCCAGGGCATCGATCGATACTCCTTTGTATCGATCGATACCAGTCCAGACACTTGCACGAGAGGATCCAAAATCACAAGTATCGATCGATACTTCTACAGTGTCGGCTGATGCTGAGACGCTAGTTGAGAAGAAGCCTGAGATTTTCAAGGAGAGGGTGTATATACCCAAGATACCTTATCATATGCCGCATATTATGACAAGGAAGGAATGGGAGGACGCTAGATGCAAGGCTTTGCTGGATAAGCATAATGTGGAGCTTCCTTCTGATGATGATGTATCTACCAAGGACGATCCAACTGCAGTAGTATCGATCGATACCCTACTTGGTGTCGATCGATACCCCTCGCAGATCGAGCCAGAAACTATGAAAACGGCTGAGTTGATTGAAGAAAGAGTTCGCAAGCCCAAGAAGCTAAATTCTATTCCTCAACATCTCAGAGACCCCATCACTCCAAAGCAGCTGCTTGGCTTTGAGAAGAGAGTACGAAGGATACCCCACTCGTTCACTTTTGAAGAAGCTCTAGAGGGCTGGCCTCTACTAAGTCACTTCAAAGATTGCAGAGAAACTCTGGAAGAGATCGAAGTACTCTTTATCGAGGCAAGACGCAAATCACTACCGCTGCGGCAGGTGACACAGAGGAAAGACCCAGGAAAATTCGCAGTTCCATGCCCCATCTCATGAGTTGAATTCGATGCGTCTCTCGTTGACTCAGGGTCTAGCGTCAATGTGATATCAAGGGAAATTGCTAAACGATTGAAGGCTGATATAAGACCCCCTACTATGCTTCTCACGTTTGCGAACTCCTCCACCTCACCTCCACCTCACCTCCATACGGTACTATCCATGTTTTGCCTGTTAAAGTAGAAGATTGTCTGGTGCCCACTGATTTTCAGGTTGTGGAGATGAGCGAAGGATCTGAGGTTTCTCTGCTCCTGGGACGACCGTTTATGACTACTGTTGGCGCGATCATAGACACACCTAATAAGAGACTCTCTTTCTCTTACATGGACGGAGATGTCTACTATGATGCCATTCCCCCTAGAGGTGCTCCCACGCATGTCTCTTGCTTCACTGTTGTTACAGGAAAGTCGCTAGCAGTTGATCTTTTGGAAGAGCCTCCTGACATGCCTATTGGCACAGACGTCTCGATTGAACCGCCCAGCATCCCCAAGGAAGTTGTCAAGAAGGCTAAGGCAACAAAGAAAAATGTGAAGAGCAAAAGAATCGAGAATCCCCATGTCACTTTGACCCCTCAGAACTATGATGGAAATTCGATTGAGTACAAGGTGAAGTGCAAAGGAGCCTCGAAACAATTTTCTAAGGCTAGAGTACTTCTTACTTCGGAGCTGAAGGAAAAAGGGCAAGAGTTTGTGGAGGGTTTGTTGAGCAAGACTCTGAAGATAGCAATGTCAAGTTGTGGAGCATGTTTTGGTGCAAGCTCCCATTCTTATCCTGCCTGAGGGCTTTACAGTCAAGCTACTGACGTTAAACAAGCGCTTGGTGGGAGGCAACCCACTGGTGAGTCTGCTTTTTATTCTTTTTTCTTTTTATTTTTCGTTCGTTTTGTGTTTGTGTCAGGATAAACAAGGAGAAAAACTCGAAATCGCCTTAGTGTCGATCGATACCCCATTGGTATCGGTCGACACCAATCGCGAATGAAAAGTTCACCAAGTCGATTTAAGCCTGGTATCGATCGATACCAGGCTGTGTGTCGATCGATACCAAATGTTCCGGCATAGTAACTTCTTGTTTCTCTTCGTTCTATTCTGTTCTTTTGTTTTCTTTCACTGACTCTAGGCTAGATAACACTGGGGACAGTGTTGTTCAAGTCTGAGGGAGGTGTCTGCTAATAATGTGTTTGTTTTTCTTAGAGTCATTCGTTGTTTTATTGAGTCAAAACTTGTTGGAGATGATGATCCTGTGCTTGAATTGTTGTTTTGATTTTGTTTTTGAGTGACCAGTGTTGCAGGATCAGTTCTAGATCGACTAATGAAAAATCCAAGGACTGATCAGTTGACTAGAAAACATCCATGTCTCCAGCAGAGTTCTTCTGAAACCTGAGCCAAATTTTTGCACTTCATCAATGTGGTTAGAGTTTTTAGAGCTTGATTCATCATTCATATCTGATAAAGGAACCCATGTGTTTAGAGTTATGGTATCTCTCTCCCCTGTTATAAGTTGATANAGATAAATCCTATGGTCATGATGGCTTAAGTACATGCTTCTACAAAGACCATTGACCAACTATAAAAGAAGGTGTGGTTAAGTTTATTCAATGTTTTTGTTTTATGAAGGCAAACTAGACCTAATAATTAACCACACATACATATGTTTAATCCCCAAAAATAAGTCACCAGAAGGAGTTAAAGACTGTAGACCAATAAGTTTGTGAAATATTGCATACAAACTTTTCTAAAAGGTCTTATCCGAAAAATTAAAACCATGGCTTCATAATATAATCTCAGAAAACCAGTATGCTTTTATTCCTGGAAGACTAATTATGGATAATGTCTTAACAGCCCATGAATTGCTACACTCTTTGCATACCATGAATCAAACTCAACCATATATGGCTTTCAAGCTTGATATTAGTAAAGCTTTTGATAAAGTTGAATGGGGTTTCTTGGAAGCAGTTATGAAGAAGCTGGGATTTGCATAGAGATGGTGCAAATGGATAATGAAGTGCATTACATCAGTTTCATATTCGGTACTGATAAATGGTTATCCAGTTGGTAACATAATACCACAAAGACATCCGTCAAGGTGATCCAATTTCTCCTTATTTATATATTTTATGCTCATAAGGTTTACTTGCTTTGATTCAACACATTATCAAAAGTGGTCAACTTCATAGTTTCAAGGCAAGCCGTAATGGCCCTTAACAACTTAGAAGGTGTAACATGTAACATAGCCGAAGAAGCGATGTATCTCCTTCCTTGGATTCATCTTCCTAAAAAGGCGATTAAAGCTGTAAAGACCGCAAAGACAGTACCAGATGTGTTCTACCGCAAACGCCTTCTCAACTCCACTGGAATAGTTGTTGTCCCTGGTTCTCGCTTTGGACAGATAAAAAGAAACAAATCTTCACCAAATGAAATTTTTCTAATGTTTCCAAACATAGAAGTTGAATATGTGTGTATGTGTGTGTGTTTTATAGCTAAGAATGTAAATATTTGTGTGTGTGTTTGTGTTTTACATTCACATTTGGTTAGGTTTCTGGAACATGGCACTTCAGATGCACGGTACTTCCGCAATAAAAAACGATTCCGACAATAGCGAATCGTATCAGAGAGTTCCACAATAGTTCCATCAACGATAACCCAAAAAGAACAAAGTTCCACAAAAGTTCCATCAACGATAACCTAAAAAGAACAAAGTTTTAGAAACATCATCAAGGAAGAGGTAAAGGAATATCTTCTCATGGAAATCGTTTTGGCAGATATGCTCTTCAAACACTTGAACCCGCTTGGATCACCACTAGAAAAATAGAAGCAGGGCAACGAGCAATGATACAAAATGTATGACGTGGTGAAAATATTTGGGTATGTATATATGCAGACAAACCAGCTACATTAAAACCCATGGAAACGCGTATAGGTCAATGGAAAGGATCCCCATCGTTTTGGATAGATGTGGTTAAACCAGGTAAAATCCTTTATGAAATGAGTGGTGTACCCAAGAAAATAGCCAGAAAAGCTATTTCCATAGCGGCATAAAAATGCCTATAAAAACCAAATTCATTACAGGAGAAAATAAACAGATTTAATAATCTGTTAAAAATAAAACTTTCGTAATAATTTTTTTTCGTAGTTTATGTAATGATTTTGTAAAGTCGTTTTAATATCAATGAATTTGTTTAATCAATATCAAAAAAAAAAAAAAAAGAAGAGAAAAGCTAAATGATATTTAAGGGTAAAAAAATTATAAGGTTTTTTTTTACAATTTTTTTTCTGCTTTGCATTAAAAGGAAAGGAGATATATAAAAAATGACTTGATTAGAGTTTTTGTTTCATCTTGTTTGTTTATCCGATACCAAAACTTTAGGGGAATTTCGATCTAGCAATGGTGGTAGTGAGCGATAGTGCATTCTCTCCATTCTACATGGCTCTATATGAGGTTGTGGATGATCATTCAATGGATTTAATTGTCTTGTGGAGCAAAAGTTACATGATTTTCGTCATTTGGGATCCAGTAGGGTTTCACAGAAGGATTCTTTTGAAGAGCTTAGTTACATGTTGCCTCACTTGGCCAGCATTTTTCGACGGGCTTAGGTTGCATGTAAGTTTTGGATTTGCAAGATTAACTCTAGTCGTCGTCATCATATATATCTCTCATCTTTGTACGATCTGAAAATCACACAAAGGGGTAAAACATTAAACTTTTGATCGGAATCTCGTCTTATTGAACTTAGCTCGGCGAAGATACAAGATTGATCAAGTCGGGGAAAGAAGAGAACTAAGAAAACTAAAAGCTGTGAAATCTAAGCTCTCATCTCCTAGGTCTCGCGAATGATTGTGAATGTCCCTCGAAATAGGCGAGGGTCTCCCTATTTATAAAATATCAAGTCGCCTAAAAATTTGGCAGTTTCCTTTTTTGAGTTCGATCAGGTTAAGGAAGATTTCATTTTTCCTCTGAGATCAGTAAATATTCTGTAAATCTCGGAGGTCGGCGCCGATCATGATAAGTTGGGCTTTAATGGGCTCGGAGGCCGGCAACCGCGATCATGGGCTTAATCTCTTCCGAGTCTAAACCATCGTAGACCGGAATCAATTGGACCGATCTCGGTTCAAACCGGGTTAACCGGGGAGTGATAAATTCACCATTAACAATCTTGATATATGTGTATTTTTTGTTGTTGGTATAGGGATTTGTGAGATTTAAATATGGCACTGTGAATTTGGCATAATATAAATATTTTGTGAGAGGTCAACATTATGAGGAAGTTGTAGGTAGTGACTGAGAATACGCGTTAAAGTATGTCAAAGGAGGTTAAACGAGTTAAAAATTTGAAAGCAAGAGAGACGACATTAGCGGATGGCTTGCGTCATTTACGAATTTGAATATTCTTTAGTAGGCTGATTGCTACGCTCGCTTTTCATGAATAAACAAGCTTTTCATGAGTTTGATGTTTGTTGATGTTTCGGTTTCAGTTTCAGTTTCTTTCTTGTATCAAATATCAATACTTTGGTGGCTTTTGTTGCGATAAGAAAATGACTTTATTCAACCACAAATCTATTTGAATATAGCAGAAGCAGACAATAACGGGATTCGAGAATTGTTGTGTCTTGGAATAATAGGAGCTAGTAATTGCCACTATGCTCATATATGTGTTGTACGTAAGGAAGCAATACTAAATAATCATCTAGAAAGATCGAATACCAAATATCCTCTAAAAAAAATCGAAAGTGGTCATAACTATAATTGTACATACTTGTAAAGATCTCAAACGTATAACAATAGCACGATAATACGATATGATGACATTGCCCACAATTGTCATTGATCAAGATGGAAATCCAAAAAGGAACTCGAGTTTTTGGTTCCTCTTGTTACCATCTACATCAAATTTCTTCATGTGTTTTCCTACCTAGGAGAGGACATTCGGTTTTCTGTTTTTGTGAGTTTTAGTAAATAGGTTTTATATCGGTTCGGTTTTTAATAATTCAGTTTGGGTTCAGTTTGGGTTCGGTTTGGTTCGGTTTTTGACCAAAAATATATATAACTAAAATAAAATAATTAATTAATTTTAAGTAATATTGTAGATTTTAGAATATTTAATTGTATGGTTATATTTAATTAAAATTTTAATTGTTTTCAAAAATTTTGGTTAGTTCCATTCGGTTTCATATAGTTCGGGTTCGATTCATTTTGAATCAGGTAAATCGGTGTAAAACTTTCTATGCATTCACATTATTTTATAACAAGGACATAGACAAACTTTCTATCTTTTTTAACAACCAATCTTTTGGCATAACATGATTTTTCACATCATGCACTCTCACTCTTTCAACATCCAACATGTGCCAGACTGTGCTTGATAAGATGTGACAAATGATAGCATAGTAATGCCCCTGATCCGCTTCTTCTCCGTTGTGAACTATGATGCTGCAGGAACAAATAAAGACCAAACCAATAATTATTCTGTCAAAGTAAAGAAACAAACAAAGTTAAGGAGAACTATAAAGAAATCGATATATCAAACCTCTGTAGTAAGTACAAAGTGCTTTTAGTCTCAGGTGATAAATATTGCTCATCAAGGGTAAACTCAATATCAAACTCAAAAGAGTCCTTTAGCTGCAAACAAAATCCCTGTCAGTAACCACAAAAGCCATTAGGTTGAAGTAGTTTCAGATACTAACCTTCTTGCACACGTCCGACTCATAGGAAAATCTCTTGAGTTGAAGTATAAGAACTTGTGGCATGTCTATGAATAGTATTTTCTTATCTGAAAAAATAACAAATACATTAGATCAACATTCTAAATTTGATGTTTGTAATTACAGCTACTACCATAATATTGCAATATTGAATCAGTTTCTTCGTGCGTATACCAAATCTTGTAACCCGGCATAAACCCATTCCTATAAACGTGATTCAATTCTTCCCTAATAGAGACTAATCTATGATTCCGACATTTAGTACAGGGACAATATATTTTACCGTATTCTGACGTCATGCTATTGTTTGTCGCAAATGTCATGAATTCCTCAACACCTTGTACATACGATCATCCGTCAGTTGACCCATCGCTGGATCTTGTCGTGGTTTATCCATCCACGATCGAAAATAATCATAAGGGTTTGGGTTTGAACAAGACATTTTCTAATTTTTGTTGTGTGTAAGTTGTGAATGAGGGAGGAGAGATATTTATAATGGATTTTCTGTTGATTGACGACAGATTTCCGACCGGTTTCCGACCAATTTATAATTTTTAAACGCCTATAAAATGGTTAGTGCAACATACATATTAATGGATCTATTTCTTCGAAAATCGTCAGAATTCCCGACCGATTTATAATTTTTAAACGTCTATAAAACGGCTAGTGCAACAGGCAGATTAACGGATCTATTTTGTCGGAAATCGGTCAAAATTCCCGACGATATTAAATTGGTATCTATATCGTCGGAAATTGGTCGGGAATTCCGACGACTAAAAATCGGTCGGGAATTTCCGACCACTTACCGACCGGATTTTTTCCTCGGTATTTCATCGGAAATCAGTCGGAAATTTCCAACCGATTATTTTCCGTCGGGAATCGGTATGTTTTCTTGTAGTGTACCAAAATAAAAAAGGAAGAGAAAAAAAAACACGTGTGAAAAAAAGACATAGCATTCAACCTGCAAACCAAGTTCTCCTACTTCAATCACGAGGCGTACAAAGTCGTTGACATAGCTGAAAAATGATTTTAATAAGTTGTCGCATCCATGAACATCAAGCTCAAGCCCTGCCAATAAACAAATGAACAATCATTAAATGATGGAAGGAGCTACATGAGCTAGATGTGTTGATTGAAAACATAATCTATTTGGTATTGAACTTTATCTTAGTTGCATTATGTTTTCTGCACAAAAGTTAAACATGAACAAACACATAATGAAAAACAATATTATATTATTATATAAAGCTGAATCTTTCGACGTGAGTGTGACAAGTAGGTTAATTATAACTCACGAAATTGTGACATTTGTCTATTTAATTAGTTTAGATCTTGACATGTATCTATTTAATTAAAAAAAGAAGTAAAAATGAATAAAAGTAAATATTAAAAGGTTAAACTAAAAAAAAGGCAATTTTAGTAAAAATGAATTAAAGTAAATATTAAAAAAATGTAAACTAAAAAAAGCAATCTTACAAAAAAAATAAGTATAAGTAAGAAACCTTATAATAAAAGAAAGTGACAAAAGAAAACTTAAAAGTTTATAATCTACAAACCAAATTTTTCTTTCAATGTATATATTTATTTCATTGTAAACCTTGTTTCTAAATTTATGTATAAGATATTTTCACGGGTGATCTAATTTTGTTTTTCATTTTATCGTTTTTAATTTTTTTCATGGGTTATAAAATATTAAATTACAAACCCGCATATATGCGGGTACTTATCTAGTTATATCTATAAATTGAAAATTTACAGTGTGAATAATATCAATTATGTATTTGAAATTTTGAAAGGTGATGAATTTGGTTATAATTTCTTTTTTTGAGAAATGCATGATCAACTTGGAAATGGTGATGAATTTAGTTATCATTTCTATTTTTCATATTTCTAGCATTATTTTTTCATACATATGCTGGTTAAGTATTAATTTGCTCTTTTGTTTTCTGGTTTTTAGGATCGAAGGTCGACAAGGAGGTCGTCAATGAGTTCGACAATGTGGGGTACCGGTATGAACCGGGATCCAGTTTGGTTACATTTACATTAGGAGTTCCGGAGAAAGAATTGTATCTTTGGGACGTTGTCATCCAACTTTAACTTGGAGGATCGTAGACGTGATATCTCATTATTGGTTATGCATCAATTCATATTTGTAACTAGAATAGGTCCCGCATATCTTATTATATAAATTTGAATCTCTCAATGTTAATGTAACACGTAAGATAATTCTTACTCACGAGATCGTAACATGTGTCAAAGTAATAATATAAATTTTCCTATTGTTAGTTATTTATTTTTTTTAAAGAAAAAAATAACAAAGCAGAAAAAAGAATTGTGTTTTATATAATGAAAACTAATTACATTGAAAAAGTAAAGTAAGAGACAAAATAAAAACTACTAAATAAAAATAACAAAAAATGAAAAAGAATTGTGTTTTATAAAATGGAAACTAATAACATTGAAAATGTAAAGTAAGATAATAATAAAAACTACCAAAAAAAAGTGTTAAATATAAAAAGATATATATATATATATACGATTAATAATAAATAAAATTAGCAGAAGAAAAAATTGTTATCATGTGTTTGGTAATATTGGAACCATCTCATTTTCATTTAAAAGCATTGTTTATCAGATTTATGTGTAATATGAATCAATTTTTATTTTCTTAAATACGAATTACTAAACGTAATTCATGGATAACTAAACGTAATATGAGTGTGACATGTAAGATAATTCTTACTCACGAGATCGTAACATTTGTCGTTGTTAATTAAGATCGCGACATGTGTCAAAGTAATAATATAAACTTTCTTATTGTTAATTATTTATTTTTTTAAAAAAAATAACAAAAACAAAATTGTGTTTTATATAAGGGAAAATTCCATAAAAATACCCCAACTATATTCCGATAAGCAATTTAATACCCGAACTATTGTTGTACCCACTTAAATACCCAAACTATTTTAAATGCCCATTTTAAACCTCCAAATGTAAACCGTATACTTATATTACATCGTATACGAAACAGAAGTTATAGCAAATGTGAACGGCGTTAAAATCTCGTTATATAATTAACCACAGTTACCTGTTACACTACAGTGGTTATATGAGCACGCGGTTTACATTTGGAGGTTTAAAATGGGCATTTAAAATAGTTTGGGTATTTAAGTGGGTACAACAATAGTTCGGGTATTAAATAGCTTATCGGAATATAGTTGGGGTATTTTTATGGAATTTTCCCTTTATATAATGGAAACTAATAATATTTAAAAAGTAAAATAAGAGAAAAAAAAACTAAAAACTACCAAATAAAAATAACAAAAAAGGAAAGAGAATTGTGTTTTATATAATGGAAACTAATAACATTGAAAAAGTAAAGTAAGAGAAAAAATAAAAACTACTAAATAAAAAGTGTTAAATATAAAAAAAAATATATATGATTCCTAATATATAAAATTAGAAGAAGAAAAATTTGTTATCGTGTGTTTGATCATTATGTAACCCTCTCATTCATTTAAAAGGATTATTTGTCATATTTATGAGTAATATGAATCAATTTTGAATTTTCTTAAATACGAATTACTTAACATAATTTATGGATAACTAAACGGGATTTTAATTTAGAATCTAACTATACGGGTCATAATTAAGCATAGTCAATTTTAGAATCTAAATCTTTACATTTTTATCTGCGTATCACTCGGGACCTAATCTAGTACTAAAAACGTTATAATATAATATTTTATAACTTAGGGGGAAAGAACTAAAAACGAAACAATGAAAACAAAATTGACACCCGTGAAAAAGAAAAAGAAAATAAGAACGTCCACACGAAACCACAAAAACTTACTATTATTGACTTTTAGGATAAATTTAAATTTTATATTTTTTTTTTGTTTATAAATTAACTTTTTAGGATTAGGATTCAATTACAATTTTGTTTTGAATATTTAATCTTTCCTTTTCTTATTAACTTTAAATATTTTCTTTTTTCTTTTTGTTTAATTAATTTAACTTTTAGGATTATGAATCGATTATAATTTTTTCATTTATTGTTAATATTATGTGGCAAAAATCTTATTGAAACTTTTTTACACGTGTCAAAATCTTATGGGTAAACGATCTATTTCTTCCTAAGAAGTTCCATATAATAACAGATTCCCCTGTATGAGTCTTTGAAAAAAATTTTCTCTCGGGCACGAGTACCAACGCGCCTCCATCAACTTTTCATTGACTTCCTTTCAAGCCCTCATCCTCCTCCAGCCGGTGGTTTTTCACTCGTTGCTGCCCTAGCTCCTCCTCCAGGTCCCTTGTCATCGCCTCCTCGGTGACCGGCGCTCCTCGCTGTCGCCGGGGGAGGCTTCACCGTCGCTCTCTGCCATCTCCGCTGCTGTCTCGCTTTTTTTTGCTGCTAGATGCCGATCTCCTTTTTACCTCGTCGTTTTCCGGATGTGCCTCTAAACCACCTAATCCCCTTCACTGATATCCCCTCGCTTAGGCTCGTTGCTGCCTCCTGCCTCTACCTCCATCTGCTGCTAGAGGACGGCGTCTCCTGTTGGTCTTGGCCAGGAGTGATGGCGCAAGCCGCCGCGAGTGATTCACTGCCGCTTCTTCCTTGGATATACTACGGGTCCCCGGATTTACCTGCTCGGACTGTGGCTGGCGGGTTCAGGATGCGTGGGTGTTTTTGTCTCTGGCCTTGCTCAGCTCGGGGACGGCTGCTCAAGGCTTCGATTCCGCCGCATCTCCACCGCTCTTCGCCCTCTCCGTCGATATTGCCCCGTAACCCGTCGTTGGCTTCTCGACTACCACCGGATCTACATGTTCGGAGGTTTGCTCCGTCAATTCCTGCGACCCTCCTCCTTGTCCCACCGTCCCGCAGACTCTCGGCTCAACCGTCGACAATCAAAGATGGGCTGGGCCCGCTCTGTTTTGTGGAATTCTTGGCCCATCAGGTTTATACACTGCTGGCCCACCTTTCAGGCCCATGTTTGAGGCTGACTCCCGGAGTAAAGCCAATGCTTTGTTGCTGTTGGTGTCCCTCCATATATTTGAAACCCTCACATGTGTTTTTTACCTTTTCGAGGATCAAGATGACTCAGCGGTGGGGGTTTCATCACCGCCGCCGCCGACTCCTCCTCCGGAATCATCCAATCCGCCTCCACCGCCTAATTTCAATAAACTAATTTACCTTATGATCTAGACAAGATCATAGGAGCAGACAACCTCGTCGTGTCTCAACCGAGCTTGATGCTGCTTCTTGTTTGGATCGATTGAGAGATGGAATCGAATCGAATGAGAAGCATTTGGAGAAATTTTTTTTAAAAAATCCAATGTATCGAAATTAGTTTCTCATGTCTGGGTAAATGACAGAATCGGAGTGAACAAGAGTTGCAGATAATCAAAATTTTGATTTTTGATTTACATATTTAAAAAATTTACAGATTTTTGATTTGCAAATTTTGATTTTGCAGATAATCAAAATTTTGATTTGCAGATTATTGTTGTGTCGGTTATTATTGTACATTTAATTGGTATAGGGTCGGTCATGTTTTAATTTGGATCGTAATTGGGTTAATTTTGGTNCGGTTTGAATGGTTTGCCAGCTAAACTACTTATACCGATGTCATACCGAATTTAAAACATGACCCAACTGAAGTCCGACCCAAAAATCCAACCCGACCTGGCCTGTTTTTATCGTTCTTCTTCTTCACCACTAATCATCCATGGAAATTGAAATTACATAGAAAAAATTTCTTCAACAAAGGAAAATCGCATAAGAAAAAGGAAGAGACAAATTAAAACAACACTGAATTGTTTTTATAAATCATATCAAATTTACATAGAAGATGTGTGGTTAAAAATCATTGCCCGAACAAAAAAAAAATCATTGAGCGCACAAAAAAAAATCATGAAATCATAAACACCCATGAAATTGTACAATACCCATGAAGTTAGAATGACCCATTTGGAGATTTCGATGAAATTGAGTACACAAAGAAACAAATTTTACAAATTGAGAATCGGGACAAATGCTTCATCGTCGGAGGATCAAGATGACTCAGCGGTGGGGGTTTCATCACCGCCGCCGCCGACTCCTCCCCCGGAATCATCCAATCCGCCTCCACCGCCTAATTTCAAAAAACTAATTTACCTTATGATCTAGACAATATCATAGGAGCAGACAACCTCGTCGTGTCTCAACCGAGCTTGATGCTGCTTCTTGTTTGGATCGATTGAGAGATGGAATCGAATCGAATGAGAAGCATTTGGAGAAATTTTTTTAAAAAAACCCAATGTATCGAAATTAGTTTCTCATGTCTGGGTAAATGACAGAATCGGAGTGAACAAGAGTTGCAGATAATCAAAATTTTGATTTTTGATTTACATATTTAAAAAATTTACAGATTTTTGATTTGCAAATTTTTATTTTGCAGATAATCAAAATTTTGATTTGCAGATTATTGTTGTGTCGGTTATTATTGTACATTTAATTGGTATAGGGTCGGTCATGTTTTAATTTGGATCGTAATTGGGTTAATTTTGGTGTTTTTTTGTAGGTTTAGTTGGTTAACATTTAATTGGTATACAGTAAACAAAATCAAATCGTGGTTCGTGGAGAAATAAGTTTCGAACTTTGATTGCGTGGAGAAATAGGTTTGGAACTTTTATCTCGTGGAAAAATAAGTTTCGAACTTTGATTTCGTGGGGAAATAGAACTACGCTCAAATTTCAGGGGATCTGTTATTATATGGAACTCCCCAGGGGAAAAATAGATCGTTTACCCAAATCTTATCGAATAACGTTATACTTATGAAAATTTTCCGGTCACGAGCACCATTAAAAAGACATGAGCTATTCTTCCTCGAAGATCATCAAAAATACCAAACAGAACCAATTAGACCAAAAAAAAAAAGTCGCCGAAAAGTTTCCTTTTTTCTCTCTAGAAAGCCACTGAATAGATCCAACGGTCCAAAATCCACTTAAATCTTGAAAGGCTGTGTCACCGACTCGAACCCTAACTCTCTAAAAGTCTACAATTTCCTTTTTCTCTCTCTATCACAATCTTTTGTTTTCCAGTTTCTCTGTCGCCGCAAATTTCTCAAGTGATTCAATTTCTTCTTGTAACTCAGTTTCGAAACTTAATTTTTTCTCGTAACTCAGTTTCGAAATTTGAAAAAACCCTAAAGCAACTCTGTTTTTGCAATCAAACGTAGAATTCGTGATGTTATTGGGAGAATGTGCTTACGGTTATGTTAATCTCGTCAGATACACTAGACGCGACGACTCCTCCTTTTACGC
>PKML01001677.1:18045-34677 GCA_002933935.1 Eutrema yunnanense
TTACTATGTATAATCACAACATACAAAACACCTAAAACCAAAAATTACAGGATGATGTTAATTTTTTCAGAATTAGAGAATGCAATCTTTCTTCTTTGACTTCGAAAGAAGCACTTCCCATTGTAACCAAGATAAAGCTGCAAGGAAACACCAAACTGAACCAATTAATTAATAATCTCTTTCTTTCCTTTTGCCCCGTCGGTTTATCTGTAGTTGCACTAAACTTGGGGCATAAGGAGAGAACACAAGTTGGTTATAATATTCAGATCCAGGTTTCCTAACTTTTCCGATATTCACAGGTTTGATGTATCCATCTGCTCCAATGATATAAGCTCTTTGGTAGGGAGGTACATCTATGCGGAATGAAACAACAGTTACTTTCTTCTCCTCGTCAATGAAGAAAGTCCCAGCCACACAGCTTGTCGGTTTCAATTGCAATCTCAAGAATCTGCTCCAGGATGCCGCATTGGGCTCAATCTTGGTCGTAATCCAAATCTCCATTATAGGGTCATTGCGTTGATGTAACACAGCGAGCTGCTCATCTCTAACACAAGATAGAGTCACGGTTTTCGAACTCCTAACGCAAGAGTCAAATGGCAGAGTAAGACGCGGTCCAAATCTCTCTGACGTAAAATCAAAACAGAGTAAAAAAAATTGTGACCGAATCATAGATTTTTCTTGAGCCAAAAAGTAAGTGTTTCCCTTCAAAGACACGCCGGGTTTTACATGGCAGCCGGGATTGACATCAAGAAGAACCCTCCATGAATTAGAGTAAAAGTCATAGATTTCGAAAAAGGGAAGGAGGCGTGAGCACTTAAAAACATCCAAAAGCCTCAAGATCTTGTGGTTACGGTGGAATTTGTGGGATTTGTTTATGGGTTGGATCCACCTGATTTGCCCCAAATACGGGTTCCACACCACGCGCCACCTCTTGTCTTTGATAACGCATAACAGTAAGCCGTCCCAGTGAAAGACTTCACATATCTTGGCTTGGTTAAGTATACTTGCTTGCTTTCTAGACGGATCAATCAAATCGCCGTTGCAGTGACCGTCCCACTCCCAGTCAAGGACTTTCAAAACCTTGTCTTGGTTAAATATGCTTACTTGATTTATAGATGGCTCGACGAAGTCGTCCCGGAATCCTTGGAGATCGAAATCCATTGAACAAAGCTTCGAATCCATCACCATAAACTGTTTCCCTCCCTCTGTTTTACCAAAGATATGATTTTTTGATAAAGCGTTCCACGTTTTGCAAGTAGATCGCACTGCTCTCACAGATGTCAATGGAATCCTAGTAAATATCTCCTCTACCAAATCCCCTGGAAGATCAAACATTGTCGTCGCCATTCTTTCAACTTACAAAAAAGTTTTGTAACTTTCTACGCTTGCCAAATATCTCTCTGTATATATAGATAAACAATAAATTTAGGGTACGATCGTTGTCACCGCTTTAAAATCTCTTGGTTTCCTTTTCTTACATGAGTTTCTATATTTTGTTTTGCATCACTTCATAAAAAGATAATTCCAACTAAATTTTAGGGATATTAAAGAAAAAAGGAAAGAGATTATTCCTTGGAATTAAAAAAGAATACTCATTTGTTTACATATTTCTTCTCTTTGAGGAAGCAATTATTGCACACATGACATAATTAAACTTAAAAGCTCATTTTCTCAAGCAAACTCAGCTCCAGAAAGTAAAAACTACAAAAACAGAGAAAAACACAACATCAGTCATAAAATACTACAGAGAAGAACTAAGGATGCAAGCGCTATTTCAAAGCCTCGGTTTTTGGATCCGCGTTTTTGGATCTGAGTTCTTACCTGGCAGACATACATGCCATGCCAACAAACACAGCCTTCACTGCTTGAGCAATCATATAGTCACATAAAGCCAAAAAGGATCACTAAGATTGCTAGTTTTAGTTTTGGTAAATGCAGCTTTACCGGAACTCTGAAAATTCAAGATTTTTGCGGCGGTTGACTGACCCTTTCGTTCCTTGCCCGTCCTCCGCAATATCCTTTCAAGAAATAAGCACTCAGAAACCATCCTGCCAACACAACTTTCACATACCATTTCAAAACAAAACTTCTGAAACAAATCTCATACAAAATTTGTAATCTGAGAAAGGAATATAAACCCGCAACGAAAACCATACGACCATTTTGTCAGCCTTGGATGGACTCAACTAAACCCATCAATATACCCATGTCAAAAGGTTTTTTCTTTTTCTTTATGCAATAACAATGTTTTCAAAGATCACTAAATAATGGTAAAATGGCATAGAAACAATGATTCTGAAGATAGGAATTCAGCAAATGAGCCGTTCTTTAGATGGTTTTCCCCTTACTAACAAGGTAAAAGCTTGTTTTTGGAACTTATCCGAAAATGTCTGATACTTAACTCACTCATACCTTGCAAGAATCCTATTCCTCGTCTAGCTCAATCTCCATTATTCTCACAGCCTCTTGCACCTGAAATGTCAACTTGAATTTGTTTTTGTTCTGTCGCAAATCTTAAACCATTAGAAGTATCAAGTGAAAGAGTTTGGTTGGGGAATTTGATCAAACACCTTGCAGGCATACCGAAAGCTTTCTCCGACAACAACAAATCAGCATGAGCCACAATTGATCTCATGAAGAGAGAAGGACACACCCTTAAGGGTGCTTTAGCCACGTATTTCTGAGAAGAGATCCACAGGTCATAAGGTGATCTGAAGAGGAGATCATTCTCGGTGTTTTTCTTTACTCTTTATTCTTCCATATCTTGTGTTGAACCATGATACTTTGTGACTAGTTTGATATATGGGTTTATGATTAAATCTAGAGATAATTGGAAATATAGGACACTTCTACCTCAGAATTGTCCCTATAATATTTATTGAACTAAGAATTGTCCAATTATAATTTAGATTAATAGTTTTCCCACACTACCTTAAATTATTAACTATAATTGTTTTAGAAAATAAAAAAATTTAGAAGAAAGATCAATAGTTGGAGAATCGCTTCACAGGGACGACGGTGACGATATACCCGAAGAAAGATCAATCGTTGTAGAGGAGAGAGTACAAACCAGATTTTCTTATTTCAATTTTAAGTTTTAGGGTCACACCCGCCTCTTCTGTCATCTCATTCCCGCAGGCCACGTTCCTAACCACCAACAATCAACAAATGTTGTCATTGGTCTGTGATTAGTTGGACAATCAAGAGGGAATTTTTCCGACTGCCGTCAATATAACCCTACGCTGATGACGGCGAGAATAACGAACTTCTCAATTACTTTTTCGAGGGGGGTTTCAAAAATTGGTGTTGCAAAAATTTAAAAATAATATAGTTAAGAAACACATAATAAAGAGGATTAGAATCCAACATGAAACACGATTAAAAGAATGATGTTAAAAAAATTGATTAAAAATAATATAAAAATGAAAAATAAAATAAAATAAGGAATCATTCAATATTAAACTGTTAGAAACAGTTCCATTAATATTAAAGGGAAACATATTTTACAACGGCTTCAACAAATAGGTTTTAGATGAAAAAAAAGAAAAAATCAAAAATTATGCAAAGAAAAATTTAAATTGTTAAGATCTTTCTTTGCAAACAAAAATTATGCAAAGAAAAAAAATAAGTAAAAATGTGTAATATCCACTAAACAAATACATATAAGATCATAATTTTAAGAAATTATGAAAATAAACAAAAATAAAAAATACACATATTTTAAGCTGATAGCGGCAATTCAATTAACTACCACATTCAAAAAATAAAATAACATTAGACAATCAAAACCTGTTTAGAAAAATTGTTTACAACGTCCGCGCGTAGCGCGGATCACACCCTAGTTGGAAATATAGGACACTTTTACCTCAGAATTGTCCCTATAATATTTATTGAACTAAGAATTGTCCAAATATAATTAAGATTAATAGTTTTCCCACACTACCTTAAATTATTAACTATAATTGTTTTAGAAGATAAAAAAATTTAGAAGATATCAAAATTATATCATTGGTCCGCATAAAAAGGAAAACCATTAAATTTTTTCTCAAAATAACATTTTCTTTTCATCTTTTATGGATATCACTAGGGTGTGATTCGCGTTACGCGCGGGTGTGTTAACTTTATTTTTTGCTTTATTTAAATTTTTTATATTTTTGTAGTTTTTTGTTTTGTCTTTGTTTGTTGTCGATTTTTTTTAACATATTAATTTATTTTTTTCAAATGTCATAAATTAATGTTTTCTTTTTAAGAAAAATGGGTATGTTCTTTTTTAAATAAATATTGTAATATACACACATAATAAGAAATTTTTGGTACGGGTCAAGCCCATTAGATTAAAAAATTTAACAATCCCTCAACTTAAATTAGGTTTCCCTTTTTCCACAATTAAAAAAAAAAACAGGGACGGTAACCAAATCGATTCAAATCGAAAACCGAATCCGGAATCATGGATTCAGTTTCGAGAGGATGCGGATTACAGGGAGAATTTGAGGCAACATGGGAGGAAAGAGGATCTCATTTGCGGTACTGAGCAATCATATTCAGATTATACATCACGTAATTTCAGAGGGCAAATCATGGACTTTAAGACAGGTTACATTGACGAAGATTCATGGCATAAATCAAAGATAATAGAGGGGATTCGGCGAATATGGGATCAAAGAGAAGATCGCTCACTGAATGCGGAAATCTCGCAAGGAAACAGAGGAGCAAAACGGTTTAAAAGGGAGATACAGAGACATGGAATTAACACAGCTTCAATCCATCTTTTTTCTTTCAAAGGGCTTTCTCGATCTAATACAACTTTCAGCATGTCTCATAGCCAATTGGTTAAAAGGGATGGGTCAGAGATGGGAATGGAGACGAGCCTGAAGAGGCTCAAGATCCGGGTACCTCACTTCGACAACTCGGATCTAATAGCGGGTTACTCCAAGACGCTGATTGGGAGATGCATGAACCCAAAGAAACAGGACATGAAGGTTCTTCTTCATATGCTTCCTCGCATTCTGAATGTAGAGGAACGAGTTGCGGCGGCAGACTTAGGGATGGGTCGGTTTCAGTTTGATTTCGATCGAGAGGAAGACATTACGGAGATAATGAAGCTGGAACCGTTCCACTTCGATTATTGGATGGTCTCTTTGGTCCGCTGGGAACCAGTGGTGGAAAGCAGCTATCCCTCAGCCATTACGTTCTGGATTCGAGTAATGGGAATACATCTCCATTACTGGGCGGAACAGACGTTCCGCAGCATCGGTGAAGCTTTAGGTGTGGTGAAGGAGGTGGACATCGATAATGGTAGAGTGCAGGTGACCATGGACGGGTTTAAACCTCTGTGCTTTGAGACCTCGGTAGAATTCCACGGCGGTGAAGAAACAATTATCACATTAAGGTATGAGAGGCTGTTCGGGTACTGCAGGAGTTGTTTCAGTCTCTGCCATGATCAATCTTTGTGTCCCCACCGGGGAGGAAGAGTAGAAGACAAGGACCACCAAGCAGAGGATCCGAAACAGGGGATGAACGTGGTTAGTTACAAAGCGGCGGCAATCCACGGAGCGAATGGAAATCAGGTCAATCAACAAGCGGTAGTGCCCGACAAAGGTTTTTACGGGCGGGACAAGGGGAAAGGGAAGGTGCTGGAGTCCAAAGATGCTGATGCGGGTAATTATGCGGGTAAAGATTCAAGATACGGTTCCTGGAAAGGAGACAGGAGGTACAAGGACAGAGTGCCTAAGTCCACCTCTTCATCAAGTTACATACCACATTCGGAGGTGAACAAAAGGTATGCGATCTCCAATTCTGGAATAAATGAACTGAGAGTCACAGGTGTGGGGAGTGGGTTATCAGATCATGAAAAAAAGATGCTAGAAGCTTTCCGGGGCAACAAAGACGGTAATAGGCAGCAGCCAGGCTCAAATGCGATATCAGAGACTAGCGGGAAGGCTGAGCAGGCCACAGGAAAGGCGGTTCGAAGGGGTCTTAGTTTTGAGGAAGAAACAACGGAGACACCTATGGCAGAAGAGCCTCAAGGTCAGAATTCTGAGAAGTTAGTCTTATCAGAAACTTTGCCTAGTGTCTTAGAAATGATAGAGGAATTGACATCAGATTTTTCGGTTGAAGTAGAGGAAAGGGTAGAGCAGGACAATGATGGTGTAATTCAAGTGGATAATAATGTTGAAATGGAATTAGAGGAGAGTTTGGATGTAGGGGCTGAACTGATGGTAGGGGAAGAAGGGGCTGATAAAACGATAGCAATGACGGAGGATAGCATGATGGATGAGGTAGATTCAAGGAAAGCTACGGATGGAAAACCAATAGATGGGAATAAGGGGACAAATGCCAAGAATAGACACAACCTGAAAATGAAGAGTAAGTTGATTGGTGCAGGTTCAAAAAAGAGGTTGGTGCAAGGTATTATATCACCAAGGAAAAAGGGGATGTCAAGGCTATCGGGGCAGCCATGTGATGCTAATCAGACTGAAAAGTCACGGGCTGAGACATCGAATTCAATTGCCGCGGACCAGGAATGAAGGAGGTGATGGAGACGGTGTCGGAGTGGAGGAATAAAGGGTTCTCTCGGTTCATTCAGATTTTTTTGAGGATGTTTATGTCAAATTTTTATTTTCGTTTTAAAGGTTGTTGGTTTCATTCACGTACTGCTTTATCAGGTCATGATAGACTTAATAGATCTAGTCAGGTTATTTTGAATTCTCTGTATGACGGTTTCGGCCTTTTCTTTAATAATAATTTAAGGTTTTTTATATTATTTGCAATGAGTTGGATGTTTGGTATGATTCTGAAGACAATAGAGGAACGGTTTGATTTCTCCCTTAAAAACTCAGGTACAATACGATGTTACCGGGATCCCCGAGGGGGTGTCAATAAGGAGGAAGACGAGGAGATACAGACGGTACCGGGGAATAGGAAACAAATGGTTAGGACTTTAACTCGTGAGGATGAGGAGATAAAGATGTTGGTTAGGAAGGTTTCATCAAACCCAAATACCAACTTAGCAATACCAAATTAGTTTTATTCATGCGGATTATGAGTTGGAATTGCCAGGGACTAGGGAATCGGTACACAATAGGTTATTTGCGGGAGGTTTGGAAAAAACATAAACCAGAATTTTTATTTCTTTCAGAAACAAAACAAGAATTATCTTTTATGCAAAAATTTCAATTGCATTTTGGTTATAATAAATTATACACAGTCGAACCGTGCGGTGCGAGTGGTGGACTCGTTTTATATTATGATGATTCATTGGATGTTGGTATTTTATTTTCAAGTAATCGAATAATTGATATTGAGGCAACTATTCAAGGAAAAAAAGTTTTCTTGTCATTTATTTACAATGATCCGGTACCGAAAAATCGAGATCAAGTGTGGGAATGGTTAACCCGAACAAGCACAACACGAGACGCCATTTGGTTTATAATTGGTGATTTAAACGAAATCACTGGAAATAATGAAAAACAAGGAGGAAATTTACGACCGGCATCCTCATTTATGTCTTTCAATCTTATGATCCAACATTGCGGTTTTCTGGAATTTCAGTGTCTTGGAAATACCATGTCCTGGAGGGGAAGACGGAATTCGAAAATTGTTAGGTGTCGTCTGGATAGGGCCTTAGCTAATGAGGATTGGCATGAAATCTTTTCTCATTCATATGTCGAATACTTGGCAATGATTGGGTCGGACCATAGACCAATTGTTGCCACAATTGAGGATAAAATACCGCGGAAAAGGGGCCAGTTTCGCTTCGATAAAAGGTGGATTGGACGGGACGGCCTTATGGACACAATTTCGAAGGGTTGGGAAATTAACACAGGTGGCAACGGATCCTCATTTATAGAAAAAATAGCGAATTGCCGGAGGGAAATATCAAAATGGCGGAAAAATAATTTGCCATACGGAAAGGAGAAAATTAGAGACCTACAACAAGTGTTAGAGGAGGTCCAGAATGATGATAATAGTACTCCCGAGGAAGTGATGGATATTACGAGGAAACTGAAGGAGGCTTATTTAGATGAGGAGTTATATTGGCAACAGAAAAGTCACACTTTATGGGCAACGGTGGGGGACAAAAACACAAAATTCTATCATGCGCAAGTTAAGCAAAGACGAGCGCGAAATCGGATTACAGGACTACATAATGCATCAGGATCTTGGGTTACCTCGGATAAAGAGGTGGAACAAGTGGCGGTTAACTATTTCGAGGATTTGTTCACATCAACTTCCCCGACGGATTTTGAGAATACCCTCAGTGATATTCCAGCTTTAGTTTCGGATTTGAATAATGATATGCTTACGGCAATGGCTACGGAAGAGGAAGTTCGCATAGCCCTTTTCATGATGCTCCCGGAAAAGGCTCCGGGCCCGGACGGAATGACGGCCTTATTTTTCCAACGATCATGGCAAATTATAAAGTCAGATGTAGTAGGACTGGTTAACGGTTTTCTGGAAACGGGCTCTTTTGATCAACGACTGAATATGACTAATATTTGCCTAATCCCAAAGACAGGATGACCCACTCGTATGACGGAATTACGACCTATAAGCCTGTGTAACGTGGGCTATAAGATCATTTCGAAGGTTTTATGTCAGAGGTTAAAGAGGTTGCTACCGGACCTGATTTCAGAGACCCAATCAGCCTTTGTCTCCGGGAGACTGATCTCTGATAACATTTTGATTGCACAGGAGATGTTTCACGGTTTACGGACCAGTAAGTCATGCAAAAGCAAGTTTATGGCAATTAAGACGGATATGAGCAAAGCATATGACCGGGTAGAATGGCCATTTATTGAACACCTTTTGAGGAAATTCGGTTTTGCGGAAAAGTGGATCTCATGGATGATGTGGTGCATCCAATCGGTACAATATAAGATACTTATTAACGGCAATCCCAAAGGGCAAATAAGGCCATTTAGAGGACTGCGGCAAGGCGACCCATTATCACCCTATTTATTTATACTTTGTACGGAGGCCTTGATAGCCAATATACGGAAAGCAGAGAGAGAGAAAGCACTTACGGGGTTGAAAGTGGCGAGGGCAGGCCCAGCAGTCTCACATTTACTCTTTGCGGATGATAGTCTGTTCTTCTGCAAGGCTACGGTACAGGAGTGTCACGCCATTTTGCATATACTTAAACAATATGAGTCGGTCTCAGGGCAACAAATTAATTTTTCAAAATCCTCATTAATTTTCGGACATACAGTACAAGATGCGGTACAGGACGAGATAAAAGAATTGTTAGGAATCCAAAATATGGGTCTCCCGGAGAGTCTCGGAGGAGCAAAGAGTAAGATTTTTAATTTCGTCGTCAAAAGACATAATGACAGAGTTAATGGATGGACATCACGGTTACTAAACAAAGGGGGAAAAGAGGTTCTACTTAAATCGGTAGCATCGGCTCTGCCGACCTTTGTTATGTCATGCTTTCGACTACCCAAGTCTATTACCGCAAAATTAACTGGTGCGGCAGCGCGGTTCGGGTGGAGCTCAGACGGACACAAAAAGGGATGCATTGGATAGCCTGGAAGAAGATGTGTCGGAGCAAATCAGATGGCGGAATTGGATTCTGAACAATAGAGGAATTTAACACGGCACTCCTGGCAAAACAACTTTGGCGGTTAATGGAAAAACCGGATTCGTTATTTGCTCGAGTCTTTAAGGGTCGTTACTTTCGGAATACAGACCCATTAGATCCTATAAGGTCATACTCCCCGTCCTTTGGATGGAGGAGTATTATTTCGGCTAGACCTCTGGTTACAAAAGGGCTCATTAAAAGAGTTGGTTCTGGCGGCTCCATTTCAGTATGGAATGACCCTTGGATACCATCTTCTCCCCCGAGGTCAACAACATGTAAGGGGTATAATTATTACCCTAATCTTAGAGTCAATCATTTGGTTGATCCAGCGACACAAACGTGGAATTGGGAGTTGATAAATGCAATTATCGACCCGGTCGATGTGGAAATTATTCGCGGTATACCCATCAGCAGCTCATATCGACCAGATAATTTTGGTTGGCACTATACAAAAACGGAAAAATATACGGTAAAATCGGGATACCAGATTGAACAACAGAACCCAGACAATGGCGGAAATTACTTCTACGGTCCGGATACAAAAATATTACAGGCACATGTATGGAAATTAGCATGTCCACCGAAACTGCGACATTTCATTTGGCAAACAATTTCGGGATGTCTCTCGGTTTCAGCAAATGTACGCGCTCGAGGAATTAATTGTGATACACATTGTCCTCGGTGTGGAGCGGAAGAGGAAACGATTAACCATGTTATGTTTGAATGCCCACCAGCGCTTCAAACATGGGCACTCTCTCAGATCCCATCGACCCCGGGAGTTTTCCCGATGACATCGGTTTTCTCCAATTGGGATCATCTCTTTTGGAGACTCCCGAAAGAGGAAAGGACCACAATGTTTCCTTGGATTGTGTGGAATATTTGGAAAGCAAGGAACGACATGGTGTTCTCAAATGTGGATAGAAACCCACAAGAGATTCTGCGGATAGCGGAAACAGAAACAATAATTTGGGAAACGGCGCAGTATAGCGAACCAGACATAACCCCCAACAAATTGGTCATAATACGGGTCAACAAGATGGAAATAATGGACTAACATGCTATACTGATGGTTCGTGGAAGGAAACAGATAACTATTCTGGTCTAGGATGGTTATGCTTTCAGGAGGGAGTCGAATGAGTAATTATGAGATCCCGTAATCTGCGAAGAAGTTTATCACCGCTGCACGTAGAATTAGAAGCGCTCATCTGGGCGATGCATTGTATGATCGCAAATCACAAGACGGCGGTAGCATTTGCAACGGACTGTTCAGAATTGGTGAAGATGGTGTCTACACCCAAGGAGTGGCCGGCTTTTACACTACATTTGGAGGAGTTCAAGAGGAGTAAGGAGGTATTCAGCTTTTTCTCTATCACACACATCCCACGCACAAGCAACACAGTGGCAGACAAGTTAGCACGAGGTGCTCGCGTCTACCCATCAGATTTCACTTATGTAAACTCGATACCCCCGATTTGGCTTACCGAATCGAAATAGGTATTAAGGCTGTTGACAAAAAAAAAAAAAAAAAAACAGGTTTCCCCAACTCTCTCCGTTGGGATTCCAACATTTCCTATGTCGTCAACATTTCTTAACGACTCAATGCTCATATCTGGGACTTCCAATAAGCTAGATGGTGGTTATTCAGGGGATCATGTGATTTTTATTGGTTTTGAAGCCAATGGTGAAAGCTTAAATTCTGAATCTAATATGTCATTCAATAGATTTGTCATAAATGATCTTGGCGGTCCACTGAATAAGCCGAGCGGACTGGTTTTAACTTCTCAGAGCTAAAGAACAAGAAATCTTCAGGTAGTGGGTCAAAAGACTGTTGTGTGGTTCCACATGCTATTTTGAAAGGGATTACATGCAAATCGTTGTCGGTTTTCAGGTTCCTTAAAATTAACTTGCCACTAGCTGAAGAAGCTTTAAGACCATCGAAATCACATCTAGACCGTAGGCGAGCTTGGCGTGCATTTGTGAAATCCGCATAAAGCATTTTCGAGGTATAATTCTTACTATACCTTTTCTCCTCTCAATCTAATGTAGCATAAGTTAGAGTTTCTAATGTCCATGCCTTTGATGTTTATTCCAGTTGGTTCATGCAACATTTGTGGTAGAAGACATGATAAAGTCAGAGTACTTGAAAAATGAAGGTGGTAATTTTATCTGTGAATTTTTTTGTTTTACGATTGATGTGGTTTCAATGAGAAACGAATGAATTAATGAGAAACCCTGGTAGATAGTGAAATTCGGTCGAGGTCTTGATCTCTTTGGATTTTTGACATATTTTTCCCCTTCGATCTTGTCTCATCTAGTGACGGAGTAACTTTGCTGCATCTTCTTTGCTGTGATCTACTTCATCACCGAGAGGAGAATCTTGAATCGCAATTCACGTCTGACAAAGTTCATCAGTGTTTAATTCTTTAACATGTTTTTTTTGGGGTTTGTCTCTTCTTATAGAAGATGTAAGGTGTGAATATGTTTTAGTGTTTTTATGAGAAAGACTTGAAGTTGTAAGTTTTTTTTTTTTTAAATAGTGTACAGGTGAATGCTGAGGTGGCAGCATGATAAGAGAGAAAATGTTACTTTATATATATAGATACCTTACATTAATCGGTTAGGATTTACTAATCCTTTACTAGGGTTTAGTGCTCGTTTAGAATATTATCATCTTGTTAGATAGTTATGGCATTATGTTTGGGTTCCCCTCATTACACTTTATGGTTTATATTTTCAATTTAAGGTTTAGTTTTTCCTTACTATATTTCTTTTATGGATAGCCTACTGAACATTAATCGGTTTGAGTTCACTAATCTTGTAGGGTTTAATGCTCTAGCGTTTAGAATATTATCATCTCTATAGGTAGTTACGTTATTATGTTTGGGTTCCCTCATTCCAATTTAGTGTTTAAATTTCTCTACTAGATGTTCTTTATAGATGATCTACTGTACACTAGTTTGTTTGGATTCACTAATTTTTTACTAGGTTTAGCGTTTTGTCTTAACCGCCAGATTGGGTTAATGTTTACATATTAAGCATTTAGGATTTAGATTTTTTATTTAAGGCTGGGTTAATGTTTATAGATTAAGCATTTAGGATTAACAAAGCTTAATCCAACGTATTTTTTTAGATAACTCAGCTATTCCGGGACTTAGGCCGCGGACAGTCCTGGGATAATGTGACTCGTTGGGTACCCTTCATCATGTGAATCATCCAGGCCATTAGGCCCAGAAGCCAACTTGCCCAACAGGTGCGTGTAATTTCATAGGTTGCATCGAACTCGTGAAGCGACGCTTTTGGCGGAACTCGGTCCTCGTGCTCCCAACCCCTGGACCACAACTGCTGGGTTTAATCCACAAGGTTGCAACCATAGGGTTGAGGTTTATTATTTATTTTTAGGGTTTAGGGAAAGTTTATGATTTAATGTTTTTGAAACTTGTGAAAATTATGAGAAAATGTATATCTATAAATTTTACCTTAAACCCTAAATCATAAACTTTATATGGTTCAAAACGGCAATATTTAGAGAATTTTATAAATTTTACCCTAAACCCTGAATCATAAAATTTAACCTCTGATATTCTCATATTTTACATATTTTTAGCATGCATTCTTGTTATTGTTTTGTGTCTGATGCATGTGTCTTGCATAGTTTTTATGGCATTTAGGTCTAGATTAGAGTAATAGGTGTTTGCACTAGGTTTTAGTGAGTCTAGCATGCATAAGGAGTGTTTTTAGGTGATTTGGAGACAATTGGGCATATTTGGAGAGTTGGACCAAAGTGGAATGCAAAGTCCATCCGAGAGGCCGGAGAGACGTGGCTGGACGGAAGCCTTCCGATCTGAATCAGCTTCAATGATCTTCATGGAAGTTGTAGAGGAGTGAGTTAGCTGTCCATAGGAGTTGGAATCAAGTCATTCGGATGTGTGGTTTGAGAGATATGGCTGATTTACCGGAGACAGGTCCGCATGACCGAGACGGTTTCTTCAATACCGAGGTCACTGGTCGGTGCAACTGCTCGGTGTGGATACATAGGGAAAATTCCCTTAGTACCGATGTACAATACCGATTTGTGACATCGTTATTGAAGGGTCTCCACTCCGAATTAGCCTCGGTGGTCTTCATCAAAGTTGTAGAGGAGTGAATCAGCTTTATACAGGAGTTTGAATCGGGTTATTTGGACGTATGGATAGGGAGATAAGACGGATTTACTGAAGGTATGTCCGTCTAGCCGAGAGAAGATGAAACCGTCCAAATAACCGGAAAAACGAAGACCTTCCCATGCCCAGTTTAATCTGAGTGCTTCATGAAAGTCATAGACAATCGATCTGACTATCGTTGAGTGGTGGTTTCATGTCATTCCGATATGCCGTTCAAGAGATATGGCAAATATAGCAAGGATGTGTCTGTCTGGCATCCAAACGAGTTATGCTCCAAATACGACGTCTAAAAGATCAACCCAGACGAAGGGTTTCCACTCCGATTCAGATTCTGCGTTCTTCATTGAAGTTGTAGATAATTAAGTTGGCTGTCTTCTGAAGTTGGATTCGAGTCATTTGGTTGCGAGGTTAAGGAGTTATGGCTGATTCACTGACGACGTATCCAGGTTTCGGCCGGGTCAATACCCAGTTTGTCCCGGGTTGACCCGGTCCGACCCCATTTCCTTAAAATACCCAAAAAACCTAATTTTCTTGGAATGCTTTCTTTTCTCTAAGAAACCCTTTCCCCTTTGAGAGAGTTCTTAGATTTGTAAGAGGGGATCTTTTACTTTTTATGAAATTAAGTCTTTGTTTTCATTGATTCCTTGCATCTAATCTTCTTTCTATCTTATATATTCAAGATTCATCCATGAAAACTTCTCTTATCCAAATCGATTTTGAGGAGCTTTTCATGGGTCTTGAGTAGTTTTTCTTTGGATCATTGGGTTTGGTAGATTTAGGGGATTTCTTTGTTGATCTTTGATGTCTAGGGCTTAATGCATCTATTTCCTTTCTTATTTAGTGTACTTAATGCTAGATTAAGCTTGAGATGGCTAATTTAGAACTTAGGGCATTTCATGCACACCAAGTGCTTGATGAAATGCCAATTAGGCTAAATAGGAGATTTTCATGCCTATCTCATGAGAGTGAATGCATAGGGTGGATTTTGGCTATTGGAACTTGAACTTTAATGCTTGTTAATTATACTTTCACAAATGAGAATTTGTTCTTGAACTTGTAATTAACAAAGTGATTAGTGCTAAGAGATTAGATTAGTCATGGTTAGTGTTCTAGGCCTAAGGAAATGTACTTATGTGATTGTTTAGACATCATTGATCAACTTGAATTCCCCTAGATCAATTGCCTTGCCCAAGATCCTTCTTTTATCATTGTATTCACATCGTTTAGCATTGATTTCTTTGTTTGCCTTATTTAATTTAAGTCATTAGGTTGTTTAGTTATCAAAACCTTGATTGCCTAGCTTATATAGTTTCTTGGATTCCTAGTGTGTTAGCCTCTCACCTCCTTGTTTTGATATCTCAAATACCATAATGACATAAGTGGGATTTGAGTAATTGATTAGTAAAAATCCTACTATCAATTTGGCGCCGTTGCCGGGGAGGTTTAGCGTTAGCCATTAGGATTTAGATTCTTAATAAGACTAGGCTTTTGTTTACATTATGTTAATGCATATAACTAAGAGTATGCATATTGTTGAGATGATGACTTTTCTCTTGTTCATCATTACTAACTTGTCTTCCTTAGTTCTTTTGTGCTCTCAAAGATACCAAAATCACAAGAAGAGAAATGGGAAGACAAGATCAATTGAAGTGTTTGCGGTTGTCAATTACAAAGATGTTCTTGAAGATCTACAACCTCAAGAGGTGGGCGACCAAAGAAGCATTTCTCAAGCTCCAAAACCTCAAGAAATGCCACAACTTCAAGAAATAACACGTCCTCAAGTGTTGGCATCAAGTTCGACCCAAGCTCAAAGGGACAAGCCAACAGTTGGAAGCTTTGACACTCCTTGTTGTCGTGGATCGAGATATGGGATCCACCCTCCTCCAATTGAAGCCAATGCCTATGAGATCAAAGCAAGCTTGGTTAGGTTGATTCAAGAGTCTAAGTTCTTGGGGACAAAAGTGGAGAACCCCTATGATCACTTGGATTTCTTTGATAGGTTGTGTGACACGTTTAGAACCGGAGGAGTGCCCCACGATAGCATCAAGCTCATCTTGTTCCCGTTTTCTCTTGGAGGAAAAGCAAGCCAATGGGAGAGAACATTTCCATCTCACTTGGTAAACTCTTGGGATGATTGCAAGAAGATTTTCCTTAACAAGTTCTACTCCACACAAAGAACGGTCCAAACTAGGAAGGACATCTTGAGTTTCAAACAAGGCATGCATGAGACCTTTCATGAGACGTGGGGAAGACTCAAGGGATACACTCGAGATTGTCCCCATCATGGGTTCAAGAAAGGAGCCATTCTTAGCATCTTCTATTGGGGAGTTCACCAAGATCACAAATGGACTTTAGATGCGGCTAGCAATGGTCGTTTTACAAACCTCACCGTGGAACAAGAAGAGCTACTAGTGGAGAACTTAGCCCAAAGCGAAGAGAACAATGGAGAGGACTACTATAAGTCTCCACTAGGAAGTGGAAGGCACGAAGACCAAGGTAGAGAGGAGATTAAAGCTCTACATGAAAAAATGGACAAGCAACTTACCATGATTGAGATGCAATCTACACTTATAGACAAGCTTCTCATTGCTACTAAAAGGCCGGTTCATTTTGTTGAAGACTTCAATGGCAACCAAAGGTGTGCCCCTCGAAACCATGCTCCACTTATTCCTCCACAAAGTTTTGCACGAGGTTTGGCTCCTCAAGGGCAACATAGCTTTTCCATGCCACAAGATGTGGATCTTATTGGGGTGTTTAAACAAACTCTTGAAGGTCAAGTCGAAACCTCAACCAAGATAGATTGTGCCTACAATGATCTCAACTCAAGGTTTGAAACCATGACTTCTAGGCTTAAACATTTGGAGGATCAAGATGCTCAAGGAAACCCCC
>PKML01001677.1:35696-52310 GCA_002933935.1 Eutrema yunnanense
AAGGCGAAAAAGGAAAGCAAGGAAGAGCGTAAGGGTCTAAGAACGCAAAATACCTTGGGATAAAAAGGGTAGCTTAGGATCGGGCAAGAACGGGTTAGATTGGGCTAAGGTTAGTGACACTCTAGGTATTCGGGGTACACGAGAGTTTTTCCTTGTATGCATAGGTTGCCTTTTACCTTTAGCATTTTGTTAAAGTTTGCTCGTTCATTGAGAGATCCTTGTGTTTATTTACCCTTGCATATTGATGAGATCACCTTCATCTCATAACCGGTCTTTTAGCCAAGCGGTTTCATCTAAATTTTGCATAAGCACAATTCACGGATAAAACCAATAATCAATGTTAAGAGGCTAGAGAATAGGATGGTTTGTCTAGGTTGAGGTTTGGCTTTGTTGCATGTTGTGAAGGAAATGGCTAACTCCTTTTGAGTAGACAACTTTGGTGCATCCTAGAACTAGTAACTTGGACGTTGAGTGCGATTGTTTCTTATGCTTTTTATAGGTTCGAACCCCACTTGCATTGCATTGCATCTCTCATTCTTGATCTTGTTTGCTTGAGGACAAGCAAAGGTTTAAGTTTGGGGGAGTTGATATTCCCATATTTTACATATTTTTAGCATGCATTCTTGTTATTGTTTTGTGTCTCATGCATGTGTCTTGCATAGTTTTATGGCATTTAGGTCTAAATTAGAGTAATAGGTGTTTGCACTAGGTTTTAGTGAGTCTAGCATGCATAAGGAGTGGTTTTAGGTGATTTGGAGACAATTGGGCATATTTGGAGAGTTCGACCAAAGTGGAATGCAAAGTCCATCCGAGAGGCCGGAGAGACGTGGCTGGACGGAAGCCTTCCGATCTGAATCAGCTTCAATGATTTTCATGGAAGTTGTATAGGAGTGAGTTAGCGGTCCATAGGAGTTGGAAAGAAGTCATTCGGATGTGTGGTTTGAGAGATATGGCTGATTTACCAGAGACAGGTCCGCCTGGCCGAGACGGTTTCTTCAATACCGAGGTCACTGGTCGCTGCAACTGCTCGGTGTGGAAACAGAGGGAAAATTCCCTTAGTACCGATGTACAATACCGATTTGTGACATCGTTATTAGAGGGTCTCCACTCCGAATTAGCCTCGGTGGTCTTTATCAAAGTTGTAGAGGAGTGAATCAGCTTTATACAGGAGTTTGAATCGGGTTATTTGGACGTATGGATAGGGAGATAAGACGGCTTTACTGAAGGTATGTCCGTCTAGCCGAGAGAAGATGAAACCGTCCAAATAACCGGAAAAACGAAGACCTTCCCTTACCCAGTTTAATCTGAGTTCTTCATGAAAGTCATAGACAATCGAGCTGACTATCGTTGAGTGGTGGTTTCATGTCATTCCGATATGCCGTTCAAGAGATATGGCAAATATAGCAAGGACGTGTCTGTCTGGCATCCAAACGAGTTATGCTCCAAATACGACGTCTGAAAGATCAACCCAGACGAAGGGTTTCGACTCCGATTCAGATTCTGCGTTCTTCATTGAAGTAGTAGTTAATTGAGTTGGCTGTCTTCTGAAGTTGGATTCGAGTCATTTGGTTGCGAAGTTCAGGAGTTATGGCTGATTCACTGATGACGTATCCAGGTTTCGGCCGGGTCAATACCCGGTTTGTCCCGGGTTGACCCGGTCCGACCCCATTTCCTTTAAAAACCCAAAAAACCTAATTTTCTTGGAATGCTTTCTTTTCTCTAAGAAACCATTCCCCCTTTGAGAGAGTTCTTAGATTTGTAAGAGAGGATCTTCTACTTTTTATGAAATTAAGTCTTTGTTTTCATTGATTCCTTGCATCTAATCTTCTTTCTATCTTATCTATTCAAGATTCATCCATGAAAACTTCTCTTATCCAAATCGATTTTGAGGAGCTTTTCATGGGTCTTGAGTAGTTCTTCTTTGGATCATTGGGTTTGGTAGATTTAGGGGATTTCTTTGTTGATCTTTGATGTCTAGGGCTTAATGCATCTATTTCCTTTCTTATTTAGTGTATTTAATGCTAGATTAAGCATGAGATGGCTAATTTAGAACTTAGGGCATTTCATGCACACCAAGTGTTTGATGAAATGCCAATTAGGCTAAATAGGAGATTTTCATGCCTATCTCATGAGAGTGAATGCATAGGGTGGATTTTGGCTATTGGAACTTGAACTTTAATGCTTGTTAATTATACTTTCACAAATGAGAATTTGTTCTTGAACTTGTAATTAACAAAGTGATTAGTGCTAAGAGATTAGATTAGTCATGGTTAGTGTTCTAGGCCTAAGAAAATGCACTTATGTGATTGTTTAGACATCATTGATCAACTTGAATTCCCCTAGATCAATTGCCTTGCCCAAGATCCTTCTTTTATCATTGTATTCACATCGTTTAGCATTGATTTCTTTGTTTGCCTTATTTAATTTAAGTCATTAGGTTGTTAAGTTATCAAAACCTTGATTGCCTAGCTTATATAGTTTCTTGGATTCCTAGTGTGTTAGCCTCTCACCTCCTTGGTTCGATATCTTAAATACCACAATGACATGAGTGGGATTTGAGTAATTGATTAGTAAAAATCCTACTATCAACCTCCGGTTAGATTTTTATTCTATAAACTACTCTACCGATGAGAGATAAAACGGTTACATATATGAACCGATGGATTTTATTGAAATTTGTGGAGAAGAAAAGTGAACATACGAGAATCATTGCCTACGGAGATAATCCAGTGAAGATTTCTAGAAATAGGTTTTGATTTCTATAGAATTGATTACTTTCTTCGCTTAGGAAGAGTCGTTGGAGATGCCGCGCGGTTGCCTTGAATTGAAACAATACGCAGAAACTATTACTTTCGGAGAGAGAGAGGAGCGAAAAAAGTTTCAATGACTTATTAGTCATTACATCTAATTAATTAAGTTGTCATGAATGTAAATATCACTAGGAGTGAAATATAAAGGTTTCATTTTTTTTTTTGCCGACTATATATAAAGGTTTCATATATAGTGATATTTTCATTCTATAATTATATATCACAAAAATAAATTTACTTATTTTGTTTGTTTTATATATTTTCATTCTATAATTATATATCACAAAATTAATTTTAGTCCCTATAATTATACATCTTATAAATATTTCAGTTATATCTTTATAAATTTAATTAAAAAAAATCAAATATGTACACTAAAATTAAAATCAAAATTATTAATATAGAAGAAATATTTTATAACATAATTTTTTTGCAAACAACAACAATATTACATTGAACAATACTAATAAACTGAATTAGGGTTTACTCGTATATAAATGGAAAACAGTTTACTAGTGTTAGATAATTTGTCTACTATAACAAAAAAAAAAGATAACGATTTTTTTTTTATTAAGTTTGGAAAAATGGAAAATGAAGACACGGAGGTTGTTCGACCAAAAAAAAAAAAAAAAAGAAGAAACGTTTTACCAGCTGGCAAATTTTGAAACATTTGAAACGAAGGTTAAAATGGAAGTTAATAAGAAAATCTAATAATTTCTTTTTTGAAACGTTTTACCAGGCAAATTTTGTTTTTAAGTTCATGAGATATTTTTTAACATGTATCTAAATCTAAATTTGTTTTGACAGTAATAATCTTCACAGTTTGTGGAAAAACGAAATTTGCGTTACATATTCACAGTTTTTATTATTTTAATGTAAAAATTAATACTGTACGTAATATCAAGTGTACTGTTGAGTTTCTACAAAAGGTCAAAAATAGACCAGCCAATCTGTTTTTTCTCAAAAATATATAAATTACAGCTGTGTATTATGTAAAAAGACAAAAAAAAAATTAAATGTATCATAATCATTCAATAAAAAATTGAAAGCATCACCAAAAAAAAACTCTGAGTTTTCGATAGTCTGCATATAAATCATCTCACTGAAAATTATTGTGAAGAATCCTTCTAAGAGTATATAGTGAAAATGCAAGAATCTTCACATAAGAAGATAAAACTCGATGAAACTTTGCCTGGCGACTTGGTGGAACACATCATGTCGCTGTTTCTCCCAATTCAATCTCTTTTACGAACCGTTCTATGTCCAAAAAATTCAAAGCCACAGAAATTCGGTCCCGAGACCTTGATTTCAGCGGAATATACTCCGTGAGATGCAGTCAACTAAAGGCTATACACATCATTGAAAGCGTTTTCAATCAACACAAAGGCTCGGAGATTAACCGATTTGTTCTACTTCTCAATCATATTGGCGTGGAAGATAAGATACTCTCATGGATCAATACATGTCTTGGTAAAAACATCCAAGAACTTGTGTTGGATTTCTCTAAAGCAAAGAAAGTTATAGAGATCCCGGTCGATTTCTAGGCCATCGAGACACTAACAGTCTTGAAGCTATGTTGGTGTAAGTTCAACATACCAGATAACTCTCCAAAGGGTTTAAGGTTATTGAGAACACTTGCGCTATCGAACATCGAAGTGACAAAAGAGATGATAGATGCAATATTCCGCAACAGCATCCACCTCGAGACGCTTGAGCTAATCAAATGTCAAATGTATGGGATATTGAGCATCAACGCTCGAAATCATAAGAAGATCAAGTCGCTTGTTGTGTATTCTATGCGGAATCTCTTGCGCATTATGCTGGATGCACCTACTCTTGAATGCTACAAGTATGATGGATATGTCAGGATGGTTGACTTTTCGAGAGTATATGCACTTAAAGAGGCAAAACTCCATTATAATCGGAGTTACGATTGGCATTATTACGATTCATCTGAAATGGTGCTTGCTAATATGGGAGCCTATACAAGAGTTCTTGTCCTCGCAACGACAAACATCTTTCTTGAGGTAAGTCTTTTTTTAATTTAGTTTTTATAAATTTATAAAATAGTTTTCTGCACGTTTATTTATGATATCGTTTTGAGATCATATGCATGAGTTGAGATTTTAGAAAATGTTTATCTTAGACGTCTACAAAAAAACATTATGCATCCCAACCATTAGAATCTCGTTGCCTACTTTAGAATATATTTGGCTTACCAAACCTTTAACTCGGTCTCGTAACCTTTCGTTAATAAAGTTGCAAGTTTTACTTTGTGACCCAACAAGAATTTCTGAAAGACCTATTTAAGATCTTTATTTGCCTAGAATTATTTTTATATTCTCTTTTGTCTTATAAGATCGGTCGGATATGCCCGATCTTCCGGTCAGAAATTCCGATCGATTCCCGACGGGTCCCGATCAATTTCCGACGACCATAAATCGGTCAGAAATTCCCGACGGGTTCTTTTTCTTCGGGTTTCATCGGTAATCCGTATTCCCGACGGATTTTTGGTCGTCGGAATTTCCGTCGGGAATCACATTTTTTTCTTGTAGTGATAGTAGCTATATCATTTTCTCAAACATTAATTATAGACGACTTTAATGTAGTTGAGGAATCCAAACAAAAATTACAAAAAGTACTTGATCAATAGAAATATGAGATTAAGTTCAATATAGATAAGGTACAGTAAGACCTGACACCGAAAACAAATAAAATCTAACAGAAATCTTATTCTTTAGTAGTTTGGTACTCATTTTCTTACATGCATCATTATTAAAGCTTAAGTGGTTAGATTTTAGAGTATAATTTGCACAAACTCTTTAAATGATCATGATAGAGAATGTTCATCACACATAGACTTCAACTTAATTTCACATGTTTTTTTTTCTTTTGATTATAATTTTGCACTCTTGCTTTAGAGTGAGTTTTGATGTTTCCTTACACATCTATATGTATAGGCTTTCACGTATAGATACAACGACGGAGCAATGAGAATACCGACTTTCTGATTTTGGAACTTACAAGAATTTCATATTTGTTTCAAGGCTCCAACAATTTGCAATCTTTTTGACATCGCTGAATTCCTCGAACTGTGCCCTAACCTCAAAAAGATTTTGATCGATGTATAGTGCCATAAACTCTCTCTCTCTCTATATATATATATATATATATATATATATATAGAGTAATGGGTGCCATAAACTCTCTCTCTCTCTCTCTCTCTCTCTATATATATATATATATATATAGAGTAATGGGCTAAGTTCATTCAAACTTTGGTTTGTTATGTGCAGATAAATGAATTCACATTTGAACCTGGATGTCATTGGGAGCTTCATCACAAGAGACATATTCAGATTCACACCTACCGTTTGAACACTATCAAGTTTGTCGAGATCATGGGCTTTAAAAACCACTGGCATGAGATGGATATCGTGGAGTTCTTTTTCTGGTCCTCAAAATCTCTAGAGAAGATAACGTTGACGAAGCCTAGAAACTCAAAGATCAACCTATTCGAACCTGATTATGCAAGGATCAATTACATAAAAAGCATATCTCTAAAGAAAAGTCTCATTGAATTTGTCTAAGGTTAAGTTCAGGTTGTGCCCAAGCATGCCAAATTGTAATATCTCTTTTTGATGTGTTTGAAACATCATAAAGAGTAGTGAAACAGCCATTTCATGTTTCTTTTTTTATGATCTTTTTCTAGATTTGAACTCTGTTCTTTTTCGGTTTTTATCTCAAATTTGAACTTATGTGAGATCAAAGTGCTTTTAGACTAATATATGTCTATTCCCATGCTCATATAATGTTTAACGAGAGTATTATATTTGTGTGTGTTTTTAGGACATAATTTCATTAGCAACTAGGAAAATGTTTAATGCGTAGAATTTTAAGAACATAAACATACATAGATGTAAATAGCGTATGAGCTTGACACCACCTAGATAAAGCGAAGTGATTTTGGTCAACGTTGCTACTTTCTAAGGATCAAAATGTGGGTAGGTAGCGATGTTTTCTTTAGAAATAATATGTGCAACCTTAACTTCGATTCGACTCTCGGATCTTGGTTGATAGACTTGGAGAAGAGTTAAAAGAGAAGAGAGAGAGAGAGAGAGAGAACGACACCAAGATTTTACGAGTTCAATGGCAATCTGCCACCTACCTCTCGCCGGAGAACTTCCGGAATCCACTAGAACAGCTTAAACTCGAGCTCCGATCAAACTCTCTGTGCAAACCCTAATTTCTCGAGAATGACTTAGTCAACTGATGAACAAAGATGAAGATATAACTTTATACTTACACTACAAGAAAACATGTATTTCGCGACTACAGTACTAGTCGCTAAACAGTCGCCATTTACTTAATTGCGACTGTGTTGCGACTAAAATACGTGGTCGCAAAAGACCTCGTCGCTAAATCAATTAGTCGCCATGCAGTCGCTAATTAGCTACTCTTTTGCGACTGTTTTCTTTTAGTCGCGGTGAAGTCGCAATGTGGTCGCTACTTTAGCGGCGGTGTTGTGACCGTTGTGGCGACGAAGTTGCGACTGATTCTACGACTAGTTTTGCGACTGGTTTTGCGACATGATTTGCGACTTCTCCCGACCGGTTTTGCGACTGGTTTGCGACGTTGTCTGCAACGTCATTTGCGATTAAATTGCGACTGGTTTTGGCGACTAAGTTAGAATGTTTTGCGATTGGTTTTGGCAACTAAGCTAGAATGTGTTGCGACTGGATAGCTACTACGATGTTTATCGGTTTAGCATATTGGTTTTTCTATTTTGTTAGATTTTGATTTGTTATTAAATGGTTTAGCCGAATTTGAAAGATGCAAATGAGCTTTAACAAAGAAACATAAGAACTAATAACATAAACATTCAAGATTTACAAACCAAAAACCTAAAGCATAGAAGTTCAAACTCCAAATCTAAGGAGTTAACAAAAGGAGACAAGTTCAAACTCCAATATAGGAGTTAACAAAAGCATAACAAACACAAGTTCAAACTCCAAAACACAAGTTCAAGTAATTCAAGTTCAGAGTCAAATAGAGTTGAGAAGTTAGGAACCTAGAGAGGGGGATTAGAGGGATCTTATTCATCAGCAAGGAATGCAAGAAATTCTGGGTCTTTGATGCTGAGGTACTTTTTGAATACTCCCAAGCCCTTGACCTCTGCTTGTAGAGCTGATGTAACACGGAGATGCTCTGCTTCACGATGTGCTTGTGATATGCTCAATTTAATACCCTAACAGTACTAAAGCAGTAGTTGTAGTCTAGCTAGGGGTCGAACACAAGGATCCACAGAAATCACTCAATAAATTATTAGAATCAAGCTAAGCTAAGCAATTCAGGTTAAGCAGAAAAAAGGAAGCAGTAAACGATTTGTATTCAATGGGAAAAAGATAGGTTCAGGGATATTTCTCAGGAAATCAATGAATGCAAATAAACTAACTAATCAGGGTTCAGGTTAAGCACGGTTCTAGAACTCAAATCACTAATGCATAGTTAACCAACTGTCGTTGCAAAAACTATCTAAATCTAAACTTCAGAATCCCAAATTTCTTTGCAAATTCCTAAGAATAAATCAGCCTTAATTTCAAGTTTGATATGTTCACAAATCAATTAAACCAAATTTCTTTGCGAATAATCAATTTGCTCACCCTAGTTCTATCAGGTAATTAATTGCACTGTCGTGCCTAATCAATTATCCTAAGATCTAAGTTCTAGGTGATCAATCTAGAATTAGCTATGAGAACAACCTAAGGTGAAGAACTAATTCAGATTATGAACCCTAAATAACTAATCAACCTAGCATTCAAAGAAATCCCTAATGAGAATCCCCAAACCTAACAAGAGATCTACTCAGACATGGAGATTAAATTAATAAACATGTTTGAATAAAATACTCTATATAAAATCAGAAAGATAAACAAGGTTTGAGATCTGATCTCGGACGAAGGGAAATCAGACTTGTATCTCTCACCAAAATCTCTCTTAAACTCTGGTAAAATAAAGCATAAAAAGGCATAACCTAAACAGGGTGGCTGTAAAATCCTATTTATAACATAAATCACGAGTTGGGGTCTTCTTGTAATTATCAGATACTTCTGGGCACTTTTGCAATTCTCCAAAACTTCATAAAAAGTCGCGGCCCATGATTTCTCAGAGGGGTGTCGATCGATACCAGGGGTATCGATCGATGCTTGTCGCTCAGATCGGGCACTTAGTCATCAGACTTCACTTTCGCTCCAGAATGCTCCATAGAACTCCAATAATTCCAATAATGCTCCAATTCGTGCTAAGACCTGTAAAAGATTCTAAAAGACTACAAAACACTAGAAAGACTCTATAAAAAGGACTTATATCATGGTCTAAACAGGGTAAAAACCATGATATATCAACTCCCCCAGACTTAGTCTTTGCTTGCCCTCAAGCAAATAGAAGACTAAATAGAGAAAGAGGTTTGAAAACGTAGAGACTCACCTGTTCCTGAACCATCGAAATGACCCCTTTTCCAAGTACCCAAATGTCACCTGATCAGCTTTTGATCTTTCCACCATGTACTTCTCCGTAGACATTCGCAGCTTTTCCAGACTCCACACATTATCCCACAGCATTGTTCAAGTAAAACCTTCATCGCCAGTTTCATCGCTGCAGCTAACATTCAAGAACCTTCTAAACTCTTTACCAGACAATATCATAACAAAGGAACCACCCTTTTCACACTTCTTGTATCAATTTCTCTCCCCCAGATTTATTACTTATTGTGTTCTTATTATTATTATTTTTTTTTTATTTTCAGCTTAGCATATACACATCAAGGTATGAGACGCGAGTATTGATGGTGTTTGCCACCAAATCCCCGGTTCTTCCCTCTCTATGTATCAAAGGATGTAGGCGAATAATGGCATCATAGGAAAATTCTAGCCTCGCTTCCAAACCTTTGTGTGATCATTCCCTCTTAAGCAGAATAATGGGATCGCTGGAAATTTTCCTAACCCTCTACTCAGAAGAAAATCATTTCAATCTTTTATGCTCTTATCTATCAACTTATAATAGGGGAGAGAGATACTATTACTCTAAACACATGGGTTCCTTTATCAGATATGAATGATGAATCAAGCTCTATGAGCACTAACCACATTAGTGAAGTGCAAAAATTTGGCTCAGGCTTCAGAAGAACTCTGCTGGAAACATGGATGTTTTCTAGTCAACTGGTCAGTCTTTGGATTTTTCATTAGTCGATCTAGAACTGATCCTGTAACATTGTGCACTCAAAAACAAAATCAAATCAATAGGTTCAAGCACATGATCATAATCTCCAACAAGTTTTGACTCAATAAAACAATTTTGACTCGATAAAACAACTGACTCTAAGAAAAACGAAAACAATGTCAGCAGACACCTCCCCCAGACTTGAACAACACTGTCCCCAGTGTTATCTAGCCTAGAGTAGGTAAAAGAAACAAAGGAAAAAAGATAGAACGAAAAGAAACAAGAAATTACCTTGCTGGAACGTCAAGTATCAATCGACACACAGCATGGGTATCGATCGATACCAGGCTTAAATCGACTTGACGAACCGTATTTTCGCGATCGGTGTCGATCGATACCAGTGGGGTATCGATCGATGCTTAGGCGATTTCGAGTTGCTCCTCGTTCATCCTGACACAGACTCAAAACAAACGAAAATAAAAACCAAAACTGACTCAAGGACAGACTCACCAGTGGGTTGCCTCCCACCAAGCGCTCGTTTAACGTCAATAGCTTGACTGTAATGCCTTTCAGGCTGTTGGTGCATCATCCAAAGGCATTATCTGCCCTGTTGGAATCTCGGCTTTCGCCCAATAATGTTTCACTCTTTGTTCGTTGACAGTGAACTCAGCTCCTGCTGGGTCGATCAGGACGACATCTCCATGTGGTCTGACCTCCTTGATGGTGTAGGGACCTGACCAACGAGAACGCAGTTTACCAGGAAATAATTGTAAACGAGAGTTATACAGAAGTACCTGGTCATTTGGTTCGAAGTGTCTGGAGATGATCTTCTTATCATGATAAGCCTTTGTTCTCTCCTTATACAGCCTTGAGTTCTCATAGGCGTGGTACCTGATCTCGTCCAGCTCGTTCAGCTGAATCAACCTTCTTTCTGCAGCAGGCTTGATGTCAAAGTTCAGCAACTTCGTCGCCCATGCTCCCTTGTATTCAATCTCCACTGGAAGGTGACATGCTTTCCCATACAGCATGTGAAATGGTGTAGTACCCAGCGGTGTCTTGAAAGCAGTCATGTAAGCCCATAGTGCATCATCCAGCTTTGTAGACCAATCCTTCCTTGAAGCACTCACTGTCTTTTCCAGAATCTCCTTGATCTGCCTGTTGGAGACTTCGACTTGCCCACTGGTTTGAGGGTGGTATGGAGTAGCCACTCTATGGTTTACACCATACTTCTTTAGCAATCTCTCGAGAATCTTGTTGATAAAGTGAGAGCCACCATCACTTATCACAATTCGAGGCACTCCAAAGCGAGGAAAGATGATGGTCTTAAACAGCTTAAGAACCACTGCAGAGTCATTGTGCTCGCTAGATATCGCCTCCACCCATTTGGACACATAGTCCACAGCAACCAGGATGTATTTCTTCTTCTGTGATGGTGGAAAAGGACCCATAAAGTCGATGCCCCAGCAATCAAAAACTTCAACCTCAAGGATGAAATTTTGTGGCATCTCATGTCTCTTACTGATCTTCCCTCTCCTCTGACAAGCATCACACTGTGAAACGAATGTGTGAGCATCCTTAAACATGGTAGGCCACCAGAAGCCTGCTTGTAGAACCTTGGATACCGTCTTGAAGTGAGCAAAGTGACCAGCATACTCAGACCCATGGCAATGAAAAAGAATAGCTTGCATTTCAGATTCTGCAACGCATCTTCTGTAGACACCATCTGAGCAATGCTTGTAGAGGTAAGGCTCATCCCAGAAGAATCTCCTTATATCGCGCATAAACTTCTTCCTTGCATATTTTGTGGGATACTTTGGCTCAATCTCTATAGCAAGGTAGTTGGCGATGTCTGCGTACCATGGACGTGCGGTACTGGAGTCAGCAACTAGACAGACATCATAGCAGTTCAACTGCTCGTCGGATAAAACAGGTCCAGGTCGCGATGGGTATCGATCGATACTAGGTGAGTATCGATCGATAACGAAAGTCTGAATTCGTGAAAATTGCAGATTTTCGGGATAAAGGTCTTGGAGGATCGTTTCAATGAGGTAAACACCTTCCTCTGGCAGACAATCATCAATAGGGACGAACTCGTCGATCTTTAGTCGCGATAAATGGTCAGCAACTCCATTCTCAACTCCCTTCTTGTCCTTGATCTCGATGTCAAAACCTTGGAGCAAAAGAACCCATCGGCATAGACGAGGCTTGAGATCCTTGTTCTTCATCAAGTATTTGAGAGCAGCATGGTCTGTGTGGACAATGACCTTGCTCCCAATCAAGTAGGACCGAAATTTCTCAAAAGAGAAAACCACTGCCAGCAACTCCTTCTCTGTGGTGCTGTAATTTCGCTGAGCATCATCCAACGTCATGCTGGCATAATAGATAGCATGGAGTTTCTTGTCTTTCCTCTGTCCCAACACAGCTCCAACAGCAAAGTCACTGGCATCACACATAACCTCAAAAGGCAAGCTCCAATCAGGTGGTTGGAAGACAGGAGCACTCACCAATGCCTTCTTGATTTCCTCGAAGGCTACAAGGCAATCAGATGTGAAATCAAACTTGACTTCCTTACATAACAGGGCTGTGAGTGGACGTGCAAGCTTGCTGAAATCTTTGATGAACCTCCTGTAGAAACCAGCATGACCAAGGAAGCTTCGTATTTCAGGAACAGATCGTGGTGGTTGCAAGCTCGTCATGACCTGAATTTTGGCCTTGTCGACTTCGATTCCTGCCTTAGAAACCTTGTGCCCAAGAACGATGCCATCTTGTACCATGAAGTGGCATTTCTCCCAATTAAGAACCAAGTGCTTCTCCTCGCATCGCTGAAGCACTTTGCACAAGTTATCCAGACAGCCCTTGAATGACGATCCATACACAGAAAAATCATCCATGAAGACCTCCATGAACTCCTCAGTCATATCTGTGAAAATCGACATCATACAACGCTGAAAGGTTGCTGGAGCGTTACACAACCCAAATGGCATTCTTCTGCAGGCGAATGTGCCGTAGGCACATGTAAAGGTTGTCTTTCCCTGATCCTCTGGATGTATAGGAATCTGGAAAAAGCCTGAATACCCATCAAGGAAACAGTAGTATGGGTGACTCGCCAACCTCTCCAGCATCTGGTCAATGAATGGCAAAGGGAAGTGATCCTTCCGTGTAGCCGCATTGAGCTTCCTGTAGTCAATGCACATCCTATGACCAGTGATTGTCCTTGTAGGGATCAGCTCGTCCTTCTCGTTCTTCACCACAGTTATACCTCCTTTCTTAGGCACAATGTGAACTGGACTAACCCAAGAACTATCCGAGATGGCATAGATAATCCCTGCTTCCAACAGCTTCATCACTTCCTTCCTGACCACTTCCTTCAGGTTCGGATTCAGCCTCCTTTGACACTCAATTGAAGACTTTGACTCATACTCCAGGTGAATCCGATGCATGCACAAGTCTGGTGCTATACCTGAAATATCAGCAAGAGAATAGCCAAGAGCTTTGCGATACTTGCGCAGCTTGCTCAGCAGTAAAGCAACCTCTGTGGTATTCAAAGAAGCATTAACGATAACTGGGTATGTTGAATTAGGACCAAGAAAACTATACCTCAAGTTCGCTGGAAGTGGTTTTAGTTCCACTTTAGGAGCCTTCTCTATACTCCAATCTCCAAGCCCAGCATCTTGCTTAGAACCATCGGCCAACTCTCTTTCTGGTCGTAGGGTATCGATCGATACCCAGGTGGTATCGATCGATACTGGGGATGCAGAATCGAGTATCTTCGAGTATCCAGCAGATTCGTCGCATGAACGGACCTTTGAAGTGGCTGAACAGACCAATGCTCTCTCCAGTGGATCTTCAGGATGCACCTCCAGGAAGTACTCTTCAGCTATGTCACTGAAGGTGTCCACATAGAATGTCTGCCCATCGAAGGTTGGCCTTTTCATCAATTTTTCCATGTTGAAGGACATCCCCAAGTCACCGATGTTGAGAGCAATCTGTCCATTCTTGCAGTCAATTAAGGCTCCAGCAGTTGCAAGGAATGGTCTGCCTAGGATGAGAGGATCCTTAGGCTCAGCATCGTACTTCAGGACAATGAAGTCTGTTGGGATCAAGCACTTCCCAATCATGACTGGGATATCTTCAAGTAGTCCCTCAGGAAGCCGCACTGATCGATCAGCAAGTACCAGCGAAATCCTTGTAGATTGGAAATCTGTCATCCCCATTCGCTTGGCAACTGAGTGTGGCATAAGGTTCACACTCGACCCAATATCGCAGAGAGCTCGCTCAAATCTCTCTTCGTAGATAGTGCAGTCCAAAACAAAGCTCCCTGGGTCTGGTAGATTCTTAGGAATTTTGTTGAGCAGCATTGCACTGCACTCAGCTGTGATCAACATGACACCATCCTCTATGTTCACGTTGCTAGAGACCATCTTCTTCACATATCTCCTGAAAGCTGGACATGTCTTGATAGCATCAACAAAAGGAAGCTCCAAAACCAACTTATCCAGCATGGCCTTGCATCTAGCATCTTCCCATTCCTTCCTTGTTATCTTAGGAAGTATAGGAAAAGGTGCCTTGGGTGTATACACCCTTTCCTTGACGATCTCGGGCTCCTTCTCTGGTTGTGTCTCAGCATCGATCGATACTTGGGGGATATCGATCGATACACGGGTTTTAGGATTCACCCGAGTCGATGTCTGGGCTGGTATCGATCGATACCTGGGGATTTTCAGAATCCCAATCGTCATCTCCAGCAAGATCGACGAGATTTCCTGCATTTTGGCTGTTCTTCACTCATGTTAACACCTCTTTTCCATTCCTCAAGGTGATGGCATTGATGTGTGCCCTTGGATTCTCAGTTTTTCCTGGGAGAAAACCTTCCTGCCTCTTTATAGCTGCTGCTGTCTGAGCTACTTGGGTTTCCAGCTTCTTATGGGAAAGGTTTATGGCCTCGATCTTCCCATTCAGATCCATGTACAGCGAATCAAACTTTCCATTGAAGTCTACCTGCAACTTCTGCTGTCCCAGAAGGACCTGTTCCATCATGGATTTCATCTCGTTATCTGCGGATTTGGGAGAGACTGGTTGATACGAAGAGTTCCCATAGTTGCAAGTAAAATCGCTGCTCTGAAGTGGTTTTTGAGTGAATTGCTTCGCTCCGAAACCAGATTGGTTCCCCTCTAACTTGTATTCACCTTGCTGATTGTTGTTGAAGTTCCTGTTGTTGTTGTAACCAAATCGATGACCCTGGAAACCAGAACCACCAACGTAGTTAACATCCTCTTCTTCTTCCTCATTCGCAACTTCATCAGCAAAGTGCACAGATTTCTTCTGCTTCCCGACCAGGAAATCCAGTTTGGCTTGCATGTCAGCCATCTGCGATCCATCTGTTCCTCCTGCTTGCTTTTTCCTTTCGAAATCAGCATTCTTGGTGCTATTACTAGATGCCAAGTTTTCTATCAGCACAACAGCATCATCCGGGTACCTGGTGAAGAAGTTCCCATTGCTTGCAGAGTCCATTGCCATCTGGTATCTCCAGTCAACCCCTCTGTAGAACGTGCCCAGCAGCTGCACCTGAGTGAACCCATGGTGCGGACAGTCTCTTTGGTAGGACTTGAAACGAACCCATGAAGCCTTGTATGCTTCTGTCGGACCCTGAGCGAACTGAGAGATCTTGTTCCTGAGCTCCTCGGATCTTGCATCATCATAGAAATTAACCAAAAATGCGTTCTTCGTCTCATCCCATGTAGTAAGTGAATCAGGAGCTAGCTGCTTCAGCCAATAAGCAGCATCACCGCCAAGAGAGTACGGGAAGAATTTGCAGAACAGGAACTCATTGGGCACTCCATTATACTTCATGCTAGTGACCAAGTCCTCGAACCTTTCGATGTGATCCATGGGATGCTCATGAGGTAGACCATGGAATGGGTTCTGACTTACGAGAGCATAATATGCTGGCTTCAGCTCGAAGTCATTCCTCTGAAAAGTCGGTATGCGAATCGCAGCTCGATTGGCAAAGAACTGATCAGGTCTGTTGTGCTCGCCAAGTGTTCTAGCTCGATCACCTACAGCATTCTCAGCGTTGGCGCGCCCAGCTGGCTGATATGCTCAATTTAATACCCTAACAGTACTAAAGCAGTAGTTGTAGTCTAGCTAGGGGTCGAACACAAGGACTCACAGAAATCACACAATGAATTGTAAAATCAAGCTAAGCTAAGCAATTCAGGTTAAGCAGAAAACAGAAAGCAGTAAACGAGTTGTAATTCAATCAGGAAAATATAGGCCCAGGGTTTTTCTCAGGAAATCAATGAATGCAGATAAACTAACTAACAGGATTCAGATTTAGCGCAGTTCTAGAACTCAAATCACTAAAGTATAATTGACCAACTGTCGTTGCGAAAACTATCTAAATCTAAATCCTAGGAATTCCAAATTTCTTTGCGAATCCTAAAGTCTAAATCAGCTTTAATAACAGGTTTGATAAGTTCACAAATCAATTAAACCAAATTTCTTTGCGAGTAATCAATTTGCTCACTTAGGTTCTATCAGGTAATTAATCGCACTGTCGTGCCTAATCAATTATCCTAAGATCTAA
>PKML01001677.1:56952-71453 GCA_002933935.1 Eutrema yunnanense
AAGGGTTTAGAGATCTGATCTCGGACGAAGGGAAATCAGACTTGTCTCAAAACCAAAGTAATAGAAAGCAATAAAAGGCATAGCCTAAACAATGGCTGAAAACTCCTATTTATAACCTAAAACACGAGTTGGGGTCTTCTTGTAATTATCAGAGACTTCTGGACCAAGTTGCAATTCTTCAACTCTTCATTAAGTCGCGATGTCGTGTCTGCTGTGCTGGGTATCGATCGATACCAGGGGGTATCGATCGATACTGGCCGTGAAAACAGGTACTCAGCAACACGATCTTTAACTCTGCTCCAAATGCTCCAGAAAGCTCCAAAACTTCCAATAATCCTCCAAACGTGCTAAGACCTGTAAAAAGACTCTAAAAGACTCCAAAATACAGTAAAGACTCTAGAAAAGGACTTATATCATGGTCTAAACAGGGTAAAAACCATGATATATCACTGGCGCGACAATCTCATCAACAGGAGCAGGTACAATGATGTTTCCAGCCTCATCAAGTCGCTGCCCTCCTTCATTGCACACGTGACCCTGTTGGTCTCTCAAGACACCAGCTTCATCAGCTCTTAAAACCACAGGGTTGTTCATCCTTGATGTCTGCTTTGTCTTTCTGTTTGTGCGTTCTAAACGTGCTAGTCCCTCTAACGAAAGATTGACCAGCTGAGTGCTCTTGTTTCTTTTGGTTTCACGAACAGGCATGCACCTGAAACACTAAGATCAAGAACGTTAGTAACCAAAGTCACGATGAGTATCGACCGATACTGATGGTATCGATCGATATCAACAAAAAAAAATTGCCTCGGTATCGATCGATACTAGGTAGTATCAATCGATACTGACGGGCTTAGTCGAAACTCGACAGCTACAATCTAATGGTGAAATTGGATCCCCGGCAACGGCGCCAAAATTGATATGCTCAATTTAATACCCTAACAATACTAAAGCAGTAGTTGTAGTCTAGCTAGGGGTCGAATACAAGGATCCACAGAAATCACTCAATAAATTATTAGAATCAAGCTAAGCTAAGCAATTCAGGTTAAGCAGAAAAAAGGAAGCAGTAAACGATTTGTATTCAATGGGAAAAAGATAGGTTCAGGGATATTTCTCAGGAAATCAATGAATGCAAATAGACTAACTAATCAGGGTTCAGGTTAAGCACGGTTCTAGAACTCAAATCACTAATGCATAGTTAACCAACTGTCATTGCGAAAACTATCTAAATCTAAACTTCAGAATCCCAAATTTCTTTGCAAATTCCTAAGAATAAATCAGCCTTAATTTCAAGTTTGATATGTTCACAAATCAATTAAACCAAATTTCTTTGCGAATAATCAATTTGCTCACCCTAGTTCTATCAGGTAATTAATTGCACTGTCGTGCCTAATCAATTATCCTAAGATCTAAGTTCTAGGTGATCAATCTAGAATTAGCTATGAGAACAACCTAAGGTGAAGAACTAATTCAGATTATGAACCCTAAATAACTAATCAACCTAGCATTCAAAGAAATTCCTAATGAGAATCCCCAAACCTAACAAGAGATCTACTCAGACATGGAGATTAAATTAATAAACATGTTTGAATAAAATACTCTATATAAAATCAGAAAGATAAACAAGGTTTGAGATCTGATCTCGGACGAAGAGAAATCAGATTTGTATCTCTCACCAAAATCTCTCTTAAACTCTGGTAAAATAAAACATAAAAAGGCATAGCCTAAACAGGGTGGCTGTAAAATCCTATTTATAACATAAATCACGAGTTGTGGTCTTCTTGTAATTATCAGATACTTCTGGGCACTTTTGCAATTCTCCAAAACTTCATAAAAAGTCGCGGCCCATGATTTCTCCGAGGGGTGTCGATCGATACCAGGGGGATATCGATCGATGCTTGTCGCTCAGATCGGGCACTTAGTCATCAGACTTCACTTTCGCTCCAGAATGCTCCATAGAACTCCAATAATTCCAATAATGCTCCAATTCGTGCTAAGACCTGTAAAAGACTCTAAAAGACTACAAAACACTAGAAAGACTTTATAAAAAGGACTTATATCATGGTCTAAACAGGGTAAAAACCATGATATATCAGCTTGTAGGGCTGTTATATCCTCGATCTTTCGGTTAGCGTCCTCGAGCTTGGTTCACGGTTGTGAAAGAAGAGGAGCTGCCTGGATACTTCCGCTTCCCGTTGATGTATGTCCCTAGGCTTCCAAGTCCATACATTTGGCCTCTGTCATTTGTGACAGTAGACTGCAATAATCAAAACACAGAGTATTAGTTATCAAAGATTTGGAAAACTCAAAAATCTGACAAACTCAAGCTTAGAGAAGTATTTTACCTTGTAGAAGACTTCGTTATCCTCCTCTACAAAAAGCTGTGATCGAAGCGAAGTACCATCTGCAGACTCGTCATTCTCATGCTCAAGCTCAGCCAACTTAGCTTCCTTCTTATGCTTATAAAGATCAAACACTTCATGCGCTCTCTGATCGACAAAGCTCCCATCTTTCTTTGTATGAGTCTTTACAAAGACTTCAGCAACAGTCGGAGGTCTTCCCAATGTCACTTCCTGAAATGTTAAACAAGAACAGGTGAATAGCAAGACATGTAAATTATCAAGACATGTAACTCAGAGACTAATAGCAAGACAGAGGAACTTACCAATTCTTGTTCCACTTGTATGAAAGATTTCTGGCCCGAGACATGCTTGTGAATACCTTGACCGTTACGGTCAGACATTCGAGCTGCTGATGTAGTGTCATGCTTTACTTTGGCTTCTTCTGTGATCCAATAGTCACACATTTTTCCCCACAACGTATTGCCAATCCACTTCGGTTGCTTTCTTTTCGTCCCCGCCTTAGAAACCATGTCCTTGAGTCTCACTTGGCAAATCTTCTCGAACTTTGATTGGACAAGACCAGTGTGTATGGGATGCCATGTGTGTTCTTTCTACACAACAAGATAAGAGCCAAGTGTTAGTGATCAAAGAAAACAAACAAACAGAAAATTATGAACAGATTGAGAGGTTAAGAAGATTACCGCGAATTCAAGAAAGTATTTTTCTCTTTTAGGAAATGGGACACAACCCCAGTTGTAGTAAGGCTGATCGAACTTGTTTGTAAATATCCTTGTGATCTTGCGAGTCAATGCGGACTTGTCCTTACCTATAAACCTATAAACAGATAAACAAAAATGTTAAGTCTCTAAAACATTACTCTAATACAATCAGTGGGATAAACATATAAAAGAAATTGTTTCAGAGCAAAAGGACTAAACCAGCATTCACAGATCCATAATACTCTAAAACATTACTCTAACATTACTCTAAAACATTACTCTAAACCATCAATCACATAAACAACAAACTAAGCTAAGCTATCCCTACCCAAAACTCGAAAACAAAACAAAAACAAAACAAGACAAACACAGCTTACCAGACAGTTCCATGCTCCAATGTGGGAGAGAGGAGCGTTGTGTATTGGTCACGGCCTGGCTGGATAAGCAAGTTGGGCAAAGCGGCGAGCACGTCTTCTGCGAGTTGTGGTTGCAATCCTTCGTCACCGTCAAAATCAACTTCCTCGTAGTCTTCATCATACTCCTCTTCGTCTTCTTCCAGGTGATCGTTTTGAGCCTCAGAACTCTGAGCTTGTGGTGACGCAGCGAGTGGATCTTCAGGAGAAGGAGCGGATCGAGCTTGAGTCGCAGCAGGTGGGGGTTGAAGAGAAGCTGAGGGTCGAGGTTGAAGAGAAGGAGAGGTTCGAGCTTGAAGAGAAGGAGAGGGTCGAGCTTCAGAGGGTCTTGGAGAAGCAGAGGGTCGAGGATCGGTTCCTGAGTTTCCAGATCCTGCTTGGCCCCTACTGGTCAAAAGCTGCGGCGGAGGAGGGAAATCTTTGACACCTTCGGAGAATACTGGGACACGGCTACGAGGAGTCACGGAGGTTGAAGCGTCCGCCGGCGTGAATGCATACTGATGCGGAAGCGGTGAGGCGGATTTCTTTGATTTTCCCTTCCGATGCGAGATCCTTGTCTCACCGGGAGAAATGGCTCTTCGATTCGCGGCTGTTGTCGCAGTGCGTCGTGCTCCTCGTCCTGACGGCGAAAATTTTCCATGGGCAGACATCGGAATAAACAGAAGGTGAAGAGAAGCTGAAGAGAAGATCGGGGGCTAGGGTTTGAGAGAAAACATAAGGTGAAAAGAAAGGTGAAGAGCGTCGGCTAAGTTTCGCGGGTTGAAACATTTGGGTTAGAGGGAAATGTTCCCTCTTGTTTAATTTGGGAAAAATTTGGGCCCAAATTGTATATTTTTTTTTAATTTTTGTTAACCTAAAACATTAATTTTTGCTTAATTTTTGTATTATGGTTTAATTTTTGCTTTAATATTATGGTTTAATTTTTGCTTAATTTTTGTGGTTTAATATTTTTGTGGTTTTAACCTTATTCTTAAGTTTTAATATTATGGTTTAATTTTTGCTTAAGTTTTCATATTATGGTTTCACATACAAAACCCAACTAAATAAGATAAACCATTAATAAACTTCATTATCAAATATAACTACCTTATGCATTAGAATATTATTTAGTAAGGTTCTTCATCAACTTCAACTTCAACTTCATCATCTGAAGACGATGAATTACATTGGAATTCGTTGTTTTCTTCCGCATCTCCGACATCGTAATCGAGATTTATTGGGTTCTCTCCTTGTACCAGATTCTCGTCTCGCACTACGAGATCTTCAATTGTAGTCAGCACTACATGATCATCATTTTCTTGTTGCAAAAGAGTCGGTCCTGTGTAGTCATATCCTCCTGAAATATGTCCTCGCAGGTTGACTTTAACAACATTTAGCCACAATTGCTTCGGTTTCTTCTTGTATGGGTATGGGATATAACAAATTTGATCCGCTTGAGAGGCTGTGCATGCAAAGTCATTATAAAGAACTTATGAATACATTATCTATCAAGAAAGTAATATATATATAGGGATATACGTACCTAGAATAAAAGGTTCGTATTTATTGAACCATTTCGATGAAAGAACGTCTACAATTCCAGCATTGCTTCTCCGAGTGCCTCTACCGATAATAGGGTCGTACCACTTACACTTGAAAAGTGTGATTCTTAAATTAGTCATCCCCTCATACTCCAGTTGTATTATATCAGTTAAGATCCCGTGGAAATCAGCTTGATCAGATGCGTCACTGTAATTTTGTCCTTTGACACATACACCATAGTTACATGTCTTTCGTCCCTGGTTGTGGTTTTGCGTATGAAACAAATATCCTCTTGTAAAGTAGATAGGCCATGTTTTGGCATTGTTTTTCGGTCCTTCCACTATCTCTCGTACCCAAATAGGAAATTGATGTGTGGCTTTCCAGTAATTAACCTGCGTATAGTTAGAGAAAATCAAATATATATAAGTATAGATACATAGTTAAGAATATTATTCATACTTACATAATCTTTCACCCATAAATGATATTCGTCAGCTCTTTTCGCGGAGAGTTCTTTTTCATAAAGATGTGGATATTTTTGAGAAATAGATAGTTCAAACATGCTGTTTAAGATCAACACAAATATGAGACCAATTAATACAATTTGGGCCATGTTAAAACTTATGTAAACACACGGTAGAATATACCTCTCAATTTCCTGAAAATATTCGCAATTTCGCAATACATATGCATGTGCACATCGATAGTCTTTCGCTGAAAGCCAAATTTCCTGCATTTCTCCACTTGGACGACCAACATGAGTGAATATATCAGGTACGTCATGGACATGATATACGGGGACTCCACCTTCATTGAATCTTGTTAACCTGACCAAGTTAGTTAATTTGAAGAAATTTAGAATAGATAGCATGTGTCTCCATATATATGTGAATTATTATAGCGTTTACCTTGAATTCGTGTCTATATCGGAGGCAAAATAATGCTCTGTGAAATAAGGAACATCTTGTTTCAGATAAGCTTTAACAATCGATCCTGGTGCATATCGTTTGTTTTTTGCTTTCCCTTTTAACTTTTTGAAAAACCTTTCAAAAGGGTACATCCACCTATATTGCACGGGCCCTCCTAATTCAGCTTCGTAGGGGAGATGTATAGGCAGGTGCTCCATCACGTCGAAAAATGATGGTGGAAATATCTTTTCCAAATTGCATATGATTAACACAATGTTTTGTTTTAGAATTTGGACGCGACTTTGCTGCAAAGTTCTCGAACATAAGTCACGGAAAAATACTCCGATCCCTACAATATATATATTTGATCTCCAATGGTTAATAAAAAAAACTATGTAATCATATTTACGTGCCGCATGCATATTCATATAACTATAAGGTGAGACTACCTGATAACGCTATGTGGATGTTCTTTTCTAGGAGGTCTGTACAGATAAATGGAAGTAGCCGCTCCATAAAAACATGGCAGTCATGACTCTTCATCCCATAAAATTTGCTTTATCGATATCAGCACAACTACCTAAGTTTGAAGCATAACCATCTGGAAATTTGACCGAATGTTTCACACATTCCAATAAACTTGTTCTGGCTTCGTCTGTCAATGAGTAGGCGGGGAAAGGAGCTCTACCCTCATCATCAATATGTAAGTGTGGCCGCGAACAAAATGCTTGTATATCCAATCTTGAAGGGATGGTGTCTTTTGATTTTCCCTTCACACGCATAAGAGTATTCATGATGTTGTCAAAAACATTTTTCTCTATATGCATCACATCGAGATTATGTCGAAGATTAAGGTCCCTCCAGTACGGAAGCTCCCAGAATATGCTTTCTTTGTACCAATTATGCTTCTTCCCAAAGTGAGGCTTCTTCTTTTCGTGACCGTTTCCACCAACATCCTTAGTTTTCGTTGGATTTACACGACGCAACCGGTAGGAATAAACTTGCTCACCGGTCAAAGACTCAGGTGGATAGTCGTTTCTAGCGTCTCTACCGATCAAAAAGTCTTTTCTATTCTTCCTCAGTGGATGATCATGAGGAAGAAATCTTCGGTGACAATCGAACCAACACGTCTTTCTTCCGTGCGGCAGATAAAACGACTTTGTATCTTCCATGCAAATAGGACAAGCCAATTTGCCATGAGTGCTCCATCCTGATAGCATGCCCAACGCCGGAAAATCGCTTATCGTCCACAATAGCACTGCTTTCAGATTAAAATTTTGATTCAAGGATACATCGTACGCATCAACGCCATTGGACCACCATTCTTTTAACTCGTCAATGAGAGGTCGAAGGAATATATCGAGACTACCTCGCGGATGATTTGGCCTAGAATTCATAATTGTAAGAAACAAGTACTCCGTATTCATGCACATACCAGGGGGTAAATTATATGGAGTCAAGACCACAGGCCACAACGAATGATTTTTTGATTCGCCAAATGGATTGAACCCATCTGTACATAATCCAAGATAAACGTTTCGGGTTTCTTGGGCAAACTGGGGATGTCGATCCTGAAAATATTTCCACTCCGCCCCATCAGACGGATGACACATTTCTCCCTCCTTTGCTTCGTGCTCGGCATGCCATCTCATTGCCGCTGCAGTCTTCTCGCTTTGATACATTCTCTTTAATCTGTCAGCAATAGGCATATACCACATACGACTATATGGTACTTTGGTCCTACGGTTTTGCTCGTTAGGCCTCCATCTTGGTGAATTACAAAATCCACACTTATCTAACCTTTCGTCTTCTTTCCAGAAGATCATACAATTGTTAATGCAAACATCAATTGCATGACATGGGAGGCCTAAATTGCCCATCAGTCTTTCCGTCTCGTAATTTGAACATGTTGCCTGGTTTCCTTCAGGTAAATACTTACTAAACAATTCGCACATCGAATCCACTAACCTCTCACTCATATTATGATCTGTCTTATGTTGCATGAGCTCAGAAGCAAATGATAACTGCGAGTGACCTTCACGACACCCATCGTATAAAGGATTTTTCGCTCCTTCTAACAAGTCGTAGAATTTTTGGGAATGATTCCGTACAGGTTCTTCTACATTCTCATAACTATCATCATGTGGATGATCAAAATTAACATTATGATGAAATGCATCATTCACCATATCCACATATCTACCTTCAACATTACCCACTTCTTCACTCTGATCACCTACCCACGTTGTATCACCATAACTCGTTCCTAAACTCATATCGAGTTCTTCCCCATGCTTATACCAAACATAATAACCAGGCACAAAACCATTGTTATACAAATGGCTCCAAATTTTAGCCCCCGGTAAAAATTTATTATTCTTGCAAACACTACAAGGACAATAAAACTTACCGCCATTGCTCTGCGTAAGCTCCTGGCTATTTGCAAATGTCATGAATTGATTATCCACCCCATCTCTAAACTCTGCTGAGATATTACCCGTCGTTTCATCGAACCTCTGATACATCCACTCCCGGCCATTACTATAATTGTAATTTCCCCACATTTTCAAATTTAATTAAAAAAAGAAGATTTTCTCGATTGAAAAAAAAAAAAAATTCTCTCAACTAAATTTCTCTCAAATTGGATTGATATGAAACAACGTGTGTGGGTTGCTTATATAGACTTTTTGCGACTACATTGCGACTCCATAATGTAGTCGCAAAAAGTTGTTACACCTACCATAAACGATAAACACGAGGGTTTCCCAAAGTTTTTAGCGACCCGCCGAATGTAGTCGCAACTTAGTCGCAACTTTGCTACTATTTGGCGACTAATTTTTGTAGTCGCAAAATTTATTTTCACTAACCACACACGATCAACACGTGTCTTTTTTAAAAAAAATTTGGCGACCCGCCGAATTTGGTCGCAACTTAGTCGCTTTTTGGCGACTAATTTAATTAGTCGCAAATTAGCGACTGAGTGGCGACGAATATATTTTAGTCGCAACGCCGTCGCCATATAGTCGCAACCAAGTCGCCATTTTTGCGACCACCTTCTTAGACGCAAATTTCAGTCGCTAATTCCATGTTTTCTTGTAGTGTTAGTCGTTTCCAATACTTGGCTAATTTTTGGCAATATATTCTCCAAACCAACCATCTATTTTCTTAAACAGAAACAAAACAAACCTTCATTGTTCTGTTGTCGGTTTGCTAAATGTGAACTGATTTGAGTGGTTGGGTCTTTTTGTGAGGATGGGCCGAGATTATAGGCACTGGGGGGGCACATGACGCATGTGATTTAGGTCACTTTTTATACTTCGGTTAGCTGAGATGATTGTGTTTTTTTTTGTGTGGCTTCGAATGACTTCTATTACCTTTTTTTGGGGGGGAAATTGTATGATATAACCTTTTTCAGTCGTAATATGCTTTTATATGTATGGAAACCCTCTTAGCAGTGGCGGACCCAGGAATTATTTTTACCGGATGCAAGTTAAATTTGAAAAACAGAAATACAAAAAAAAAAAAAAATCATGGGTTCATATTGCAAAACAAATTAATTTATGGGTTCATATTGCAAAACAATTTAGCTTATGGGTTCAACATCAATTTTTGGGGGTGTCAATGATAATAAATTCTAATAAAATAGAAAGAAATTTTAAAAAAATAGGGTGTCAATTGACACCCTATCTCAAAGAGTCGGTTCGGCACTGCCTCTTAGTCTATTTGTTTACTAAATGGTTAATTAATACTTATACACCACAAGGTCCGAGATTCGATTTACAGAGAATACGATTTCTACAGATTAATGAAGACGAGGTTATAGAAAATGTAACGACCCAAAAATTCTAAGAGAATTAACGAGACATTACTAAATAAATTGATAAATTAAAGACTGAAAATTTCTTATTTTTAAATGAAAACTCAATTAAAATATAAATCCTGCGCTTTATAAAATGAAAACCTTGATGTCTCGTTCTATACTCGAATACAAAATCACGAGCAAGGTCGATTCTCCAACTTCAAATTAAGACATGCAGAAATCAGACGACGTGAGCGATTGACTATCGCCGAATGAGCAAAACTAATACGGTAAAATTCATGTTCCTGCAAGGTCTGATCCCGCAATAAACAATGTTCACGTACTGGTACTCCAAAAACTGTTTTGATTTTTGCATACATATTAATACTTATCGAACATAGTTCTTTGGGAAAACAACTTATTTCTCTATTAGAAGTATGATATAGGTGTAGATCCACCCGAAGTTTGGATTTCGACGTAAATTTTCACAGTTCGAAAGTTTAAGACGTATTTCTCCCTAATTAGAAACATCGAAACCTATTTACACACATGATATAACTTCGAAGTAAAAAACCACACAGACCATGATTTAAATTGGTTTACTATGTACAGAATGATATTTAACCACTTAGAATCGAAACTAAACCATAGACCCAATTTAAGAAAATAAACCATATATAACCCGGATTGAAATCGATCGAATTTCCACCCAATAACTAAACCAACATAATTCAGTTTTGTTCCCAGATCGAATTGCTTCAATAATCTCTTGAGATTCGTTGTTGGGTCGTCTTCTTTCAAAGGATTCTGGGTTTCTTTGACGAGAACAAAAGCAAAGTTGATTTAGATGTGTATAGCTTCGGGATTGTGATCAAAGGCTGTTGCGAATCCGGGGAAATTGGGAAAAGCTTTGAGCTTCATGTTGAATGTACAATGAAACTTGCACGCTTAAGACAGAGAAACAGCATAGCACCGAGAATTTATAGCCAATGGTGATTTCAACCTCACGGATTTCTCCGTCAGCACCAACATTGACGGAACTCGAGTTTCCTTCAGAGTCGTGTTTGAAGAACTCTCGAGAGGGTGTCGAATAGATGGGCGATCTCAGAGTAGCTGTGTGTGGGTGAATTTGCAGAGGGATTTCAATAACTAAGAGTAATCAAAAGAAACCAATTGCAATCCAAAGAGAGGATATCAAAGTTTTTGTTTCATTACTGTTCACAATAACCATGAATATTGAGTTTTCAAATCAAACCCATATCTCATAAAAAATTCATACGAAAGTGAAAAACTACATGAAACAGAATAAAGCAAAACACGCTGGATTGTGGATTAATCAAAGATGCTAAATTGAGGATTAAAAAACTTGAAATTAAGAGGCAAAAATCGATTTTTGTTTTTTCACATGTTTTCCAGAGTGAACTATTGATTCTAGAGATATATTAAATGGTGATATTCACATCTCTCTTCACATGAATTCTGGGAAGACGCGATAGATCCTCCATTGGATTTTTTTTTTCTTTGTTTTTCTGGGAAAATTGCAAATTTCAAAGTTGGATCGGGTCGTAGGTTGGTTTTTCTTTGTTGGTTTTGGTTAAAGTTGTTATTGGGTTTAATTTTGGTTTAGATGGTTTTAATTGGATTTGTATAACATAAACTGAAATAAACCATGATAGTGTGTAAATAGGTATTGATGTTTCCAATACATCTTCAACTTTCGAATTGGGGAGATCTACGTCGATGTCCAAACTTCGAGTGGATCTATACATATATCATACTTCTGAGGGAGAAATACGTCGTTTTCCCTAGTTCTTTCAAATCCTAAAGCCACATTACTCATTTTCGTAAGCCTAATTGCTAATACCATAATATATAAACCACATTTACTCATCATATATATAAATTTAGATATATAAGCCTAATTGCTCATACAAATAAGCCTAATTGCTCATACAAATAAGCCTATTTGCATTTTACTTAATTTAGATAACTAACTCCTTTACTTAATTTTTTATCCAAGCTATCAAGTCCCACAAACTTGTTACTAATGCCATTGCCATAATCAACAACTCTATATATACTCATGTTTCACGTTGTTAGAATTTGATGTGGGATTAGTTTGTGATTTCACATACAAATTTAAATGAATATTTCTGTTTTTGTCTTACAGAATCGTGCAACTTGTTTAAACAAAAGATCAAAGCAAGGAAATTGTCACTGTTACATAGGCAACTTTAAAATACTATCATTTAGAAGATAACTAAACAGATCACAAGTTCTTACGTTTTACAAAACAAATCAATAACAAAAATTAATGATGTTAATACAAAGAGTTAAATCAAAGACCAATAGAGAAAATAAAGACTCACTCTGAATTATCAACGAAAATAGTCAATATATAGATGTAGAGAAGAACTCACTTTGATTTGATTAGATGATGTAGAGATCGAAAGGGAAAAAAACTAGAATGACACTTATAAATTGACTAAGGACTAGAATAACACATAATAACTGGGAAGGAAAAAGTCTGTTTTTGGCCCATTTTACCCTTATTTTCGCTTGTTAGGAAAAACGTAATTACGAAACTGCCATTACGAAATTATTTCCACGTAAGCAAAAGTTTGAGTTATTTACAAAAATACCACCGCGTTTTTCAGATTAAATCTGCACAGACTTGTTATGCAGACTTGTTATGCAGACTTGTTATGCAGATTTATTTTTCAATGTTGCAGACTTATTAAGTCTGCAAACATCTGCAGACTTGTTATGCAGACTTGTTATGCAGACTTGTTTTGCAGACTTGTTATGCAGACTTATTTTTCAATGTTGCAGACTTATTAAGCATGCGCACATCTGCAGACTTATTATGCGTGTTGCAGACTTTTCGACGCAGACTTAATGTGCTTTGTTGCAGACTTAATAATTCTGCACAGACTTGTTTTGATTGCAGACTTATTACGCAGATTTATTCCCTTTGTCGCAGATTTATGTTCATCTGCAGACTTGTTATGCAGACTTATAACAAATCTGCAACTGTTTGTTGCAGACTTAAGTGCTTTGTTGCAGACTTTTGGAAAATCTGCGACAAGAAGACAAGTCTGCGACACATGAAATGTCTTACTGAAATAACATCACTTGTCGCAGATTTATTTACAATGTCGCAGATTTAATGCTTAACGTCGCAGACTTATTTGTAAATTGCTTACGTGGCATTAAAAACTGCAGACTTATTAGACTGTGTTGCAGACTTGTTTTCTGACTAGAATAACACTTTGTTTGTCGCAGATTTGTTATGTTATGCAGACTTATTGAATGCGTTGCAGACTTATTCAATTTGTTGGTCGTTGCAGACTTATCCAATGTGTTGCAGACTTATCCAATGTGTTGCAGACTTATTCAATGTGTTGCAGACTTATTTTGTTTATTGCAGACTTGTTTTGTTTATTGCAGACTTGTTTGTTCATTGCAGACTTATTTTGTTTTGTTGCAGTCTTATTTTGGTCAGTTGTCGCAGACTTGTTTTGTTTATTACAGACTTGTTTGTTCATTGCAGACTTATTTTGTTTTGTTGCAGACTTATTTTGGTCAGTTGTCGCAGACTTGTTTTGTTTATTGCAGACTTGTTTGTTCATTGCAGATTTATTTTGGTCAGTTGTCGCAGACTTGTTTTGTTTATTGCAGACTTATTTTGTTTATTGCAGACTTGTTTTGTTTATTGCAGACTTGTTTGTTCATTGCATACTTATTTTGTTTTGTTGCAGACTTATTTTGGTCAGTTGTCGCAGACTTGTTTTGTTTATTGCAGACTTGTTTGTTCATTGCAGACTTATTTTGTTTTGTTGCAAACTTATTTTAGTCAGTTGTCGCAGACTTGTTTTGTTTATTGCAGACTTGTTTTGTTTATTGCAGACTTGTTTGTTCATTGCAGACTTATTTTGGTCAGTTGTCGCAGACTTGTTTTGTTTATTGCAGACTTGTTTTGTTTATTGCAGACTTGTTTGTTCATTGCAGACTTATTTTGTTCATTGCAACACTGTCAATATAACAAGTCTGCAGACTTATTTTATTTTGTTGCAGACTTATTTTGGTTAGTTATCGCAGACTTGTTTTGTTTATTGCAGACTTGTTTTGTTTTTTCGCAGACTTGTTTTGTTTTGTAGAAGTTTTGTATTCCCTTGTCGCATATTTATTGTTTTATGAATGTGACAGATGGAATACTAAAAAGCTTATCGAGCCTTAAAGCATGCACGGCTCTTGGCAATGGGTTCACCGGAGAGTGGATATGAGCAAATACCTTCGTACTTATACTTGATACGAAGAGCTGTCAATATAACAAGTCTGCAACACTATCAATATAACAAGTCTGCAACACTGTCAATAAACATAAGTCTGCAACAAATGAAACAAGTCTGCAACAAATGAAACAAGTCTGCAACACTGTCAATATAAGTCTGCAACATATGAAACAAGTCTGCAAGATTGTCAATATAAGTCTGCAACATATGAAGTAAGTCTGCAACACTGTCAATATAAGTTTGCAACATATGAAACAAGTCTGTAACAACAAGTCTGCAAGAAGGTTATAATAAGTCTGCAACAAGGTTATAATAAGTCTGCAACAAGGTTATAATAAGTCTGCAATACAGTTAACATAAGTCTACATACAAAAGTCTGTGACAAAAGGATCGAAGTACATAAACCAATATAAATAAGTCTGCAATACAGTTAACATAAGTCTACATATCTGGATCTAAGTACATAAACTACGATTGTACATAAACCATTGGTCAAGGAAGGCAATT
>PKML01001677.1:72266-86828 GCA_002933935.1 Eutrema yunnanense
GCGAGAGAGAGAGAGAGAGAGAGAGAGAGAGAGAGAATAGACGATGACGACGACGACAATGATGAACGAGAACGACGGTGGCGAGTCTCTGGTTCTGGCGACTAGGGCGAGGCGAGGCGCGGCGCGGGAGAGGTGAGGCGAGGCGAGGCGAGGCGAGGCGAGGAGAGGTGAGGCGAGGCGAGGCGAGGCGAGGAGAGGCGAGGCGCGGCGAGGGCGAGGCGTGGCGAGGGCAAGGCGAGGCGCGGCGAGGCACCAATTTTTTTTTGGGTCTGAATAGATTTAAGGGAGAGAAGGGGTTTTTTTTTAGTTTTATATTTTTATTTTTTTTTCTGTAAAAAAATAAATCAAAATGGCAATTCTGTAAATAAAGAACTCAAATAGGGGGTTTCTGTCTTTTAACAAAAGAGTTGTGTTATTCTAGTCAACTCGGTTTCGGGGGTGTTATTCTAGTAATTACATTAAAGATTAGTGTTATTCTGGGTAATTTTCTCAGATCGGAAAGATAAATAAACGAAGTGACGGCGACGAAAAAAACAAAAATAATAATTCCCCTTTCCCTCACCGACTGAATGTACGTATTAGGCCTGGGCACGGAGCGGGTACCCGATTATTTTGGTCGACTTGCTACTTGACCCGCCCCGTACGGGTAATGAAAATATTGACCCGTACTTGGACCCGCAAAAACGGGTACCCGCTGATTCAAAGTACCCGCTTAGATTTTTGATACTTGCGGGTACCTTGACCCGTACCCGTAATTGCAAGTACGGGTCCCCGCTCAACAAGTAATTACATGACTTGCCTTGTTTTTTCCATTACTAGCCTTGTTTTCCATTACTTGCTTTGTTTTTTCCATTACTTGCCTTGTTTTTTCCATTACTTGCCTTGCTTTTTCCATTAATTGTCTTGTTTTCTATTACTTGCCTTGTTTTTTCCATTACTTGTCTTATCTTGGGTACAAGTAGCAAACCGGGTAACGGGAAACAAGCCGGGTAACGGGAACAAGCCGGATAACGGGACAAGTAGTCAAAAAAAATTTTAGCCTTGGACTTGTCCCGTTACTTGCAAGTAGTTGAACTCGCCTTGATACTTGGCTTGGACGAGTCGGGTACCCGGTTTTACGGGCCGAGTACGGGACGGGTCGAGCGGGTCGGACGGGTAACGAGTACTGATGCCCAGGACTAGTACGTATCCTTCCCCTCGTAAACTTAAGCGGCAAGATATTAGCAAACTAAAGACACTAACCCTAGTCCATTAATCAAATTCTAGTTAAACAAAATTAATGTACACGTGCAAAACCTCCCCATAATTAATATACTAGTATTTATGATTAGACTTGAAATAAACTTTAGAAATAAAAAAAATCAAATCAAATTTTAATGAAACAAAATTTGAGTTGTTACAGGAAATCTCCAGAGTGGTAGAAGAAGAGTCATTCATCGTGGAGGTGGATCTTTGTGAAGGAAAATATTTATTCGTTGTTAAATTATCTTTACATATTCTCATAATTTGTAATAAAATAATAATACAAATGACAAAAAGGCTTTTATATATGTCTATTTTCAAAGGGTTATTAGATAAAATCCTTTTTGGTGTCATATTTTTGGTCTTTTTTTTTTAATTCTCTCTTTTCTAATTTTTCAAGGCTAGCACATTTATTTTTTCTAATCATTTTTTTTCAAATGCTAATATAATATATTTTGTTTCTATTGATATAGATAATATATTATAAACTATAATCAAAATTTTTAGGTATCTAAACACCTCTAATGAATTGGTAAAATTTGAAAGATGACAATTTCATCGTGTAACTTAAGAAGATGAACATTAATTATTTGTAGGGTTAATATGTAAAAGTTTCTATAAACACGAATATATTTATAGTAACATTGTTAAGTAGTTACGGCATTGGAAAGTTAACTCATTTCGTTGGGTTGTTAAGGTATTGTGATTAGGTTCTTCCAATACAATTTAGAGGTTAGTTTTTTTCTTGTCATATGTATTGTATGGATAGCATACTTTACATTAATCGGTTTGAGTTCACTAATAATTTACTAGGATTTAATGCTCTATCGTTTAGAATATTATCACCTCGGTAGTTGTGGCATTATGTTTGGATTCATTTATTACACTTTAGGGTTTAGTATATGTTTTCTATGGATAGCCTACTGAACATTAACCTGTTTGCATTCACTTATCCTTTATTGGGGGGGGGGGGTTTAGTGCTCTAGCCTTTATAATATTGTAATCTCTTTGGATAGTTACGTTATTATGTATGGGTTCCCTCATTCCAATTTAGAATTTAGATTTCCCTACACTAGTATGTTCGGATTTACTAATTTGTTACTAGGGATTTGCATTTTCTCTTGGCCGGTGGTTTGGGTATAGAATTAAATGTTTACAGATTAAGCATTTATGATTTGGATTTTTTATAGATGGTTTATGGCTTGTAACAAAGCTTAATCTAGCAGTTTGGGTTTGTGTTTGAATCTCTATGTCATACACATTTCCGATCAAGAGACAAAGACAAGTTTGGTGCTCGGAGTCGTACTTGTATATTTGTCGGATATCTATTTGGTCAAAAATGGTGGAAAGTCTATGACATGGATACAACAAAATTTATTATTTCAAGAGATATGATTTTTCATGTAAGCATCTTTCCCTTCGTCAATGCTTCAGCTCAAAATTCACCTTCTCTGCCTTCGTTATCTTTGTCTTCTGGTGTTGATGATGGTTGGCTTATTTCACATGTTCCTATCATGAACAATAGCAGGACCTTGACGGATATTGTTACTATTGAAGTTGTTCCCTCCGATACACAACCAGCTGTTGTTACCACTTCCGAAACTGCGTATGTTGAAACATAGTACGTTAAAACAGAGGATGTTAATCCTGAAATTGTGGTTGTTGAGCCAGCGTCTAATCCGATGGTCAGATCCGATGAAGAGGTCTCTGCAAGTGAAAATGTTGAGTTGATGGGCCGAGGACAGAGAGAAAGGAGACCCTCCGTTAAATGAAAAATTTCCTTACTTACACGGTGAACTGTTGTGAACAACCCCATCTCTCTCTCCATGGCTCTGATCCACTGTCCGCTGAAATGGTCGAAGGTAAGATATCATGTCTCTAACAATGGATTATCTCCATCCCATCAAGTGTTTTTAGTTGCTGTCACAACTGGTGTTGAACCCATGAGTTACTCCGAAGCGATCAAACACGAAGTATGGAGAAATGCTTGTTCAAAAGAAGTTCATGCTCTTGAAGAAAATCACACGTAGGATATTGAATCACTCCCGTCTGGTAAAGTTGCCATTGGGAGAAAGTGGGTTTTCAAACTCAAGTATAATGCCGACATGTCTCTTGAACAGCATAAAGCTCGACTTGTTGCATTGGGAAATAAGCAAAATGAAGGAGAAGATTTCGATTAGATTTTTTCACCAATGGTTAAAATGATGACGGTTCGTGGTCTTCATCGTGTTGTTGCAGCAAAGAAATGGGAAGTGCACCATAAGGACGTACACAACGCGTTCCTTCATGGTGACTTAGAGGAGGAAATTTACATGAAATTGACATCGGGTTTCCACCATTCGGTTTAATACATGTTTGGTAACATGTTCAATTTATTTAAAAAATAAGGGGTGTTTGGAAACATATTCCAAAAGTACTCCATTTTTAATAGTATAAATGAGAAATAAGAATATTTAAATGTTTGACAACATATTTAATACATGTTTGGCAACATGTTCAATTTATTAAAATAAATAAGGAGTGTTTGGAAACAGATTCTAAAAATACTCATCTTTTAAGATATAACTAAATTTTTATTAAGTTTGAAAAAATGGAAAATTAAGAAACGGAGGTTTAAATGGAAGTTAATAAAAAATCTAATGATTTTTTTTTTTGAAACTTTTTACCAGCTAGCAAATTTTATCAAGTTCATAAGATGTTAATTTTGTTTAGAACATGTATCTAAATCTTAATTTGTTTTGACATTTTTTGAAATCTAGTTAGTAATAAAAACGACATGTGTCTAACTATTGGTAAAATATAGAAAAAAATCTATATATACTAGCAAACATGCATACATACGTGGACTGTTGAGATTCTACAAAAGGTAAAAAATAGACCAGCCAATCTGTTTTTTCTCAAAAATATAGAAATTACAGCTGTGTATTATGTATAAAGACAAAAGCAAATAAACTAAATGTATCATAATCATTCAATAAAAAATTGAAAGCATCACCAAAAAAAAACTCTGAGTTTTCGATAGTCTGCATATAAATCATCTCACTGAAAATTATTGTGAAGAATCCTTCTAAGAGTATAGTGAAAATGCAAGAATCTTCATATAAGAAGATAAAACTCGATGAAACTTTGCCTGACGACTTGGTGGAACACATCATGTCGATGTTTCTCCCAATTCAATCTCTTTTACGAAACCGTTCTATGTCCAAAAAATTCAAAGCCATAGAGATTTGTTCTCAAGACCTTGATTTTAGCGGAATATACTCCGTGAGATGCAGTCAAGTAAATGCTGTAAGCATCATTGAAAGCATTTTCAATCAGCACAAAGGCTCGGAGATTAACCGATTTGTTCTACTTCTCAATCATATTGGCATGGAAGATAAGATACTCTCATGGATCAATACATGTCTTGGTAAAAACATCCAAGAACTTGTGTTGGATTTCTCTAAAGCAAAGAAAGTTATAGAGATCCCAGTCGATTTCTCAGCCATCGAGACGCTAACAGTCTTGAAGTTAAGCTGGTGTAAGTTCAACATAACGGATAATCCTCCAAAGGGTTTAAAGTTATTGAGGACACTTGCGCTAACGAAGATCGAAGTGAAAAAAGAGATGATAGATGCGATATTCAGCAACTGCATCCACCTCGAGACGCTTGAGCTAATCAGATGTCAAATGTATGCGACATTGAACATCAACGCCCAAAATCATAAGAAGTTCAAGTCGCTGGTCTTGGATTCTATCCGGAATCTCTTGTCCATTATGTTGGATGCACCTACTCTCGAATGCTACAAGTATGATGGATATTTCATGATGGTAGACTTTTCGAGAGTGTACGCACTTAAAGAGGCAAAACTCCATTATAAGCGGAGTTTTTTTGGCGTTTTTACGATCCAACTGAAATGGTGCTTGCTAATATGGGAGCCTATACAAGAGTTCGTGTCCTCTCAACGACAAACATCTTTCTTGAGGTAAGTCTTTTGTGTAATTTAGTTTTTATAAATTTATAAAATAGTTTTCTGCACGTTTATTTATAATAGCTGAGTGGAGTTTATGATATCATTTCGAAATTATATGCACGAGTTGAGATCTTAGAAAATATTTATCTTAGACGTCTACAAGAAAAAAATATGTATCCCCACCATTAGAATCTTGTTGCCCACTTTAGAATATATTTGGATTACTAAACCTTTAACTCGGTCTCGTAACCTTTTGTTAATGAAGTTGCAAATCTTACTTTGTGACCCAACAAGAATTTCTGAAAGACCTATTTAAGATCTTTATTAGACATGCCTAGAATTATTTTTTATATTCTCTTTTGTCTTAGCGCTGTATCTGTTTCTTAAACATTAATTATAGACGACTTTTAGAATTAACCTAGTTGTGGAATCCAAACAAAAATTACAAAAAGTACTTGATCTATATATAGATAAGGTACAATAAAATCGGACACTGAAAACAAATAAATTATAACAGAAATCTTATTCTTTAAAAGTTTAGGTACTGATTTTGTTACATGCATCATTATTAAAGCTTAAGTGGTTAGATTTTAGAGTATCATTTGCATAAACTCTTTTAATGATCATGATAGAGAATGTTCATCACACATAGACTGCAACTTTCACATGTTTTTTTCTTTTGGTTATAATTTTGCACTCTTGCTTTAGAGTGAGTTTTGATGTTTCCTTACACATGTATATGTATAGGCTTTCACGTATAGATACAACGACGGAGCAATGAGAAAACCGACTTTCTGCTTTTGGAACTTACAAGAATTTCAGATTTGTTTCAAAGCTCCCACAATTTGCAATCTTTTTGACATCGCTGGATTCCTCGAACAGTGCCGTAACCTCAAAAAGGTTTTGATCGACGTACAGTGCCCTAAACTCTCTCTCTCGGTATATCTATTTATATATATATATATATCCAAACGATACTTCTCTTCGACTAATGGGCTAATCCATTAGAATTTTGGTTTGTTCTGTGCAGATAAATGATTTCACATTTGAACCTGGATATCATTGGGTGCTTCATCAGAAGAAACATATTCAGATTCACAACTACCGTTTGAACACTATCAAGTTTGTCGAGATCATGGGCTTTAAAAACCACTGGCATGAGATGGATATCGTGGAGTTCTTTGTCTGGAACGCAAAATCTCTAGAGAAGATAACGTTGACGAAGCCTAGAAATCCAAAGATCAACCTATTCGAACCTGATTATGCAAGGATCAATTACATAAAAAGCATATCTCAAAAGAAAGGTCTCATTAACTTTGTCTAAGTTTAAGTTCTGGTTGTGCCCAAGAATGCCAGATTATAATAGCTCTTTTTGATGTGTTTGAAACATCATAAAGAGTAGTGAAACAGTCATTTCATGTTTCTTTTTAATGATATTTTTCTAGATTTGAACTCTATTTGTTTCCGGTTTTTATCTCAAATCTGAACTTATGTGAGATGAAAGTGCATTTAGACTAATATATGTCTATTCTCATGCTCATATATAGTTTAAGATCATGGCTATTAGGTTATTGTTTATGATCTTGAGAATATTATCTAATTAATATTTTTGAACTTATTGCAACGAGTTAATTATTGAAAGTTTTCCCACTTATTGTCAACGAGAGGATTATATTTGTGTCTTTTTAGGACATAATTTGATTTGCAACTTGGAAAATGTTTAATGCGTAGGATTTCAAGAACGTTTGAGCTTGACACCACGTAGATAAAGCGAAGTTATTTTGGGTAACGATAACGTTGCTATAGCAATTTTCTAGGGATCAAAATGTGGGTGGTTTGCTATGTTTTCTTCAGGGGTAATATATGCATTTCGGAGTACATTCTGATTTGGTCAAGAAAAGTTAACAATATCATTGGCTATTTTTTGGCAACTCTCCAAACCTACCTTCTATTTTCTTAGACAAAAACAAAACAAACCTTTATTGTTCTGTTGGATCTGCTTTGTGAGAATGGACCGAGATTATAGGCATGTCTATTTTGCTGTTGAAACATATTAGTAGTACGCATGTCTTTTTCTTCCTTGTCCTTATATTCTTGTAATTCTGTACATGTAAAACACAAAAGCTCGAATCGATTAAGCTCTATAAATCATTCAATCTTATAATAAAATTTGTAGAATTCGCCTGCTCATTTGAGAAATACTCCATTGCAATCCATTTACGGTTTGATATTCAAGAGGACTTCAAATTTAATTTACTGCAGTGGATCCTTCTCAAGTGAGCAAAGAATAGAATGCCATGGGGAGGAGGAGATAATTTCCTATATTTTTTAAATTTCTATTCGTGTCGGTTTTTGAAACTTTTTTTTTTTTGAACGAACCTTTCATTTAGAAATTAAACGGATAACAATAAGTCTCTTACGACCTGTTTTGCGATGCCATTAGCCTTACAATTGTTTTCTCTAGGGATAAAGGAAAACTTAATCAAAGGAAATGATCTCGAGCAAATCGAAATGTCAGCCAAAATACCATGAATCTCCGAAATTGGTGATTTTGAATTGATGGCGTTGATCAATTGCTGGGAATCAGAATGGATAGATAGATTGCTGTATCCCAGATCCGAAGCCTGGAACATAGCTGCTCTCAAAGCCATCGCTTCCGCCGTTAGCGCCGAGGTAACGTGGAGGTGAGAAGCTGAGAAATCCAAAGTTTGGGTCGAGCTCACCATAAAGGTCCAGCCAAGTCCCGCCGCTTCAGAGCCGGCCAACCATGCCGCATCCGTGCAGCAAGTAACTAACCCGTCCCCGCATGGATTATGGTTTAGAGGGTTCGGGGTTCGTGGAACACCCGGGGTGATTTGAGAGTATTGCGCTAGGCTCCATTCTCGAGCAGCCTGAATAGCCTTCAGGATCGTTTCCGTCGCCGAGGTCTGAAAATTGTTAAATACTCTCTGGTTTCTGGAGGTCCATATTGTCCATAAGATCCATGGGAAGAGAAAGCCCTTATGAAGGCCTAAAGGATGTAGAGCTTCCAGATCCTTTGCAGCACTAATACATGTATACACATTTTCTACCAGCGAGGAATCGAAAGGGGATGACCAAGGTGTCTCTCTCCATACTTCCATGGCAAACGGGCAATGAAAGAGGAGATGAAGCATAGACTCGATACCATTACAGAAGCTGCAGGTCGGGTTATTTGTAATCTGTCGGATCATCAGTTGTTGTCCTACTGGTAGCGCATCACGAATAGCCTTCTACATGAACAATTTAACTTTCGGAGCTGTAGATGTTCTCCACACCAGGGCGTTCCAATCAATATTCTGGATTGCAAAGTGGTTACTCGTGTGTCTCTTAGCCTCTTCCTCTACTAGGTAGCCAAATTTTGTAGTGTAAGTCCCAGAGGGATTTTTTAGCCATATTCTCTTATCTTTTGCCCCGAGGATACTTGGTTTTAAGTTTAGGATCTTCTGCTTGTACTCGGGAAGAAGTAGATCGATTTTCTGGATATTCCACTCCGAAGATTGGCTGTCAATAAGGTCACTAACCTTGAGGTATTGTGAAGCTTGTGTAGGTGGACCCATTGGTTGCTCCCATTCTGATGTGGAGAGCCAAGGATCGTACCAAATGCTTATCAAGGAACCATCACCAATAGCCCATCCTAGCTGCTTGATGAGGAGATCTCTGCCGGTTAGGATACTTCTCCATCCGTGAGACACTACAGATGGGGCTGTGCATACTAACAAGGACTCTTCATTGCAGTACTTCCCCATCAAAATTATACTGGCTAAAGTGGTGGGATTCATTAGCAGTCTCCAGCTTAATTTCGCAACTAAGGCATTATTAAAACTCTCAATCTCTTTAAACCTCAAACCACCAGCTGACTTTGGGGTAGCCATCTTGTCCCATGCTATCCAACTTAATTTCCTCTTGTCAGGTGACACATCCCACCAAAAACGTGTGAGAGCTGATTGAATGCGCTTGGTCAGGGATTGTGGGAGCTTAAAACATGACATGGCATGTGACGGCATAGCCGCTAAAACACTCTTCAGCATGACCGTCTTTCCTGCTGGAGATAGCAGTTTTGAGGACCAACTCTTAGCCTTCTGATGGATTCTATCTACAATCGAGGTAAATAGATCCTTCTTCCTCCTTCCAAAGTGCTCCGGTAGTCCGAGATACATTCCAACTCCACCTTCATTAGCTATTTGGAGGATTTTCATCATCTGCTCTTTTTTGAACCGTGGAGTCTTATCTGAGAAAGTAATGGATGATTTCTGGTAATTTATTAGCTGTCCTGAGACAACTTCATATTTGCTTAGTATACACTTGAGCTCCTTGCAACATTTAGGTGTAGCTTTGCAGAAAAACATGGTATCATATGTGAATAACAGATGATTTACACTAGGACAGCCATTTGCAACTCTAATTCCCTTTATTTTTCCACATTCTTGAGCTCTAGAACAGAGACCAGAAAGGACTTCACTACACAGGATGAAGATGTAAGGAGATATCGGGTCACCCTGGCGAATTCCTCTTTCCGGTTTAACAAAACCACGAGGTGACCCATTCACTAAGAACTTGAAGGATACCGAGGTAATGCATTGCATAATCCATACAATCCACTTCTCATGAAACCCAAACTTAGTAAGTACTTGTGATATAAATCTCCATTCCAATCGGTCATAAGCTTTTGTCATGTCTGTTTTGACCGCCATGGAGCATTTAACTTGAGCCTTTGACACTTTCAAGAAATGAAAAACTTCATGGGTGATTAGCACATTATCATAGATAGCTCTTTTTGGAACAAATGCCGACTAATTTTCAGATATGAGCTCTGCTAGTAAGGGTTGCAGACGTCTTGAGAGGAGTTTGGAGATGATTTTGTAGTAGGTATTGCACAGAGCTTTAGGTCTGTAGTCTGCAACTCTACGTGGACCATTTATCTTAGGGATTAACTTGACATGTGTTTCATTAATTGTTTTAGGCATAATCCCTGTTCTAAAGAAATCCTGGACCTCTTCAATTATCTCTGAGCTCACCACATTCCAGTTGATTGGAAAAAACTAGCGGAAAAGCCATCTGGTCCTGGTGCATTATCCGGATGGATGGAGAAGAGAGCATCCTTGATTTTCAGAGGTGAGGGTTCTCTGATTAACTTTTCATTCATCTCATCTGTAATGACTGGTTTTAGGGCTGTATTCACAATGTCATTCAATACGTCCTCAGGTATTGATTTAGCTGTGAACAACTTCTTGAAATAGTCATTTATTCCTTTAACAATGTGATCTTCCTCAAAGAAGACTTCTCCACTATCATTCTCAATTACAGAGAATTTATTCATTGCCATTCTCTTTTTTGCAGAAGCATGGAAGAAGCATGTGTTCTTGTCTCCTAGGTTAAGCCACATTTGCCGGCTTCTTTGCTTCCAATACGCTTCTTCCACTTTATAGGCAATTTTGAGTTGATCTTTGACAGCTTTTAGTTTTTCCTCCACAGGCAATGTAGTTGACATCAACTCATCCATTTCCTGTTTCAGGGTTTCTATAAGATCCTTGCCGTTCCTATGATGCTATTTATTCCATTGTATAATGGCAGCTCGGCAGTGGTCAATCCTCTGCTTTACTTGAAGGTTAGCTCCTTCTTTCCAGGAATTTTTTACTAACTCAACAATCTCCTCATTGTCCTTTAATCTTCTGTCATATCTGAACATACTTTTCCTCTTCTGTTTTTGTGGGTTCAGATACGTAACAACATGCCTATGATCAGAGCCCTCAAATCTCAAGTATTCACATCTTCCCGCCGGGTAAGCTTCAGCCCATGAACTGTTTGATATTGCCTTGTCTAGATGGCTTAGGACATTATAATCCCCTCTTACTCCTCGCCAGGATAGCGGATTACCAGAATGGCGTAGATCATAGAGGTCACACTCAGAAAAGAGAGAGCGGAAGTCTCCAAAGGAGCTTTCATGTCTTAGCTCCCCCCCCCCCCCCCTTTTTCTGTATTACTTAGAATATCATTGAAATCACCCGAAAGGAACCAAGGAGCATCTCTACTCTGCCTTAACTCAATTAGGTATTCCCAATCTTTCTTCCTCATAGTTTATACGGGTGTCGATGTAGTTATGGCATAAAGATAGAACATCGAGATTTATTTCATTTTTCCATAGAAGTAGGAGTCCACCACCTCCCCTTCCATGAGGGGACACAATAGTATGCTTTGCAAAATTTAAAGTTTCCAACTTACTCAATACAAAGCTATCACTGTTTTTTGTCTCTGATAGGAAAATAATGTCCGGATCAACTTTTTTGCAGATTTCCTGGAGACGAGGAACTATCTCGGGGGTCCCCAACCCTTGACAGTTCCAGCAAACTACTTTTAAGGAAGAGGAGAAGACGGCTTGGGAAAATCCGCCGTCTTTTTTCTCGGATAGGCACTCTGTTTGGTCATCTTCGGGTAGAGCACTGGTTGAGATCTTCCACTCACCCCTCCACTGGTGCTTGTTTTGTTTGACTGGACAGCCAGGTTAGAATTTACGCTCTTTTTCCTTGGGGAGGGATGAGTCTTTGTAAATTTCCTCTTCTTTAGATTTGTGCTTATTGGGATTAACTGAGATTGAGCTGACTTTTTGCCTGGGGGCCTTCCTGGTTTTCGTTTTCCATCAAAAGGTGGTGGTGGCAGGAGCATATTCGAGATCCCCTCTGGTAGAGTTGAGTCAAATACAGGACCAAGACGGTTGTTGATAGGGATTGGTCCAAGTCTTTGGGAAACCGGGACTCTTTCCTGCAGCTCTTCTTGTAATGGTTCCTTCCCCGCAATCGGTGAGGTAACAGCTAGCTCTAACCATTTGGATGGCAGTTTCTTCAAACTGTCCTTGTTCTTCTGCTAAACGTATAAGTTCCTTTCTACCAGCACTTTCCGTCGGATCAGGACAAGAAGAATACTGGATCATAACATCTCTCAACTCACCAAGAGCCACATTTATGGCATCCTGAGGTAACCCTTCTCCTCTATCATTTGTACCGGCTTCCAGATCTGGCTCCGAGTCCAGAGGGGTCTTCTCTTCCTCGGTGGGCCTGAATTTGATTGAGGTAAGAGATTTCTTGTTGAAACTAGATTAGTTCTCAAGTCACCCGTACCCAAGTGATTAACAGACATGGTTATGGGCTCTTTTTGGTGAGCAAGGTGAGTTGATTCCACTTGGTGGTTCATTTGGGGACGTGAAGATTCCGCCTCTTCCTGGGATGAGAGAAGAGCTCTTGGGAGCTCCCGCGGTCTTCTAATTTCCACCCATTTAGCGTTATCAACATAATGATCCTGCCTCCGGTAATTAATTTGATCTGTTAATCTCTCTCTTGATTGAGATTGAGATAAGTGGGTTGATCTTTTTGTCTCAGTGCTTGAATTGCAGTAAGGTTTTTGAAACTTATATAAAAAGATATTTAGAGTTCGTAAAAGTTCATTCACACAACAAAAAGGTATACGTCTTAGTCGTTTTCTCTATTATTCTTAGGTTTTAAGGAGTGAATCTAGTTTCACTTGTGATTTCGCAACAAGATTCCACCAAGATGTCCATGTGAAAAGATCGGAAAAATCGTAAAAGGGACTGGTGTTCACATCATGTAATTCTAACTGATGATTCGATTGATTTGCAACTAGAGAGAGAGAGATATAGTTATTTGCAAGTGATACAAGAGCGCAAGATTGTATGATTCTCTTTGGGTGTTGAAAAGAATTAAAACAAGGTATTGATTCAAGAAATCGAATCAAAAGCAAAGTTGGCGCTTGGACTCAACACATAACAGGTCTGAGGTGGAGAATTTTGATGGGAAGAAATATTTCAGCCTACGGAAACGTAAGATACAAAGAACAAACTCAACTTGTAATTTTGGGTTTGATCAAAGTTCTTGAAGATGAAACAAAATTATATGTAATCTGCAAGTAAAAAAGGTACAAAGACTAAACCTAAATATAATTTTAAAGAAGCTAAGAAAGATCGAAGGGTAAAAAATATTTTGATCAAGTATTGATGAAAAAAGTCATGAATGAACCTACAAGACCAAGATGTGGAGTGCATCATGATATATTTCTTAATTCAGAGTGAAAGGACCGCATTTTTTTTTTTGCAGATATAATTAAACAATAATAATTATACATTAAACAGTACTAATTAAACATTACAACACCAGATCTACAGGTTTTATAACAATAAAAACCACAACAACAGAAACAAACCCCCGGGTCCTAATCATCCCCTCTTCACTGCCTCGATTCCACGATCACGCCTTATCTTTACCTGCATCGACAAAAGTGATGCATCAACATTTGGCTAACCAAATGCTGAGTGAGATTGATCATCCCAACAACAGGCTACCAATAAGCACAATCAACAATTATCAAGAATTAATTAACAACAATTAAAACTTCCAGCACAAAGATCACAACTGGTATCGATCGATACTCCCCTAGTGTCGATCGATACCCAAACAACACACGACTCCCGACAAGGGACTGGTATCGATCGATACTAAAAACAACACCTGGTATCGATCGATACAACCACAATACGAGACCACCGCCAAGGGTCTGGTATCGATCGATACTCACATGGTATCGGTCGATACTCACGAGACCTAAACACAGGAATTGCCATACAAGCCACAAAAAGCATCAATCAAGCTTAACAAGGCACCACACAAGCTTACTTGCTAACCTTTGGTCACAACTCACCTTAAACACGATGGATCGAGCTCTAAAACGACTTCCCGAGCTCAAGATCGACCTCCCTCTCTTCTCACAAGCCCACGCTAAAACCAACTCTTCCAACCTCTTCTTCAAGCATCTTCCAAGCTCAAACTCTCTCGATCTCGCAAGATCCAAGCTTCGCCAAGTTTTTCTTTCCCTCTCTCTCTCCTTCTCTCTCTCTCTCTCTCTCTCTCTCTCTTTCTCTCTTTCGCGACCAACTCTGGTCTTATCCTCCAAAGATAGACTTTTTATACTTGAAAGAAGATAAGAGAAGAAGACAACCAGGAGAAAACCCGGCTGGTGTCGATCGATACATGCCGGTATCGATCGATACCACCCCCGGAACAAACCCGAATTACTTATTTTTCTCAATAATCAATTCTTCCGGAACGCGGGCGCTACAATTCTCCCCCACTAACTTAGATTCGCCCTCGAATCTTCGTTACCGTTCATCTCCAATGAACCTTAATCGTCGCAACGATTTCATAAACCTTGGCCAACCCGGCCATCTCAACACTCACACGAGGTCCAATACCAACCTCCGAGGTTTCCCACTCAGTCCCTATGCTTAGGACACCGCAGCATCATATGTACTTATTGCTCAAACACACGCCAACCCCATCACTCA
>PKML01001747.1:0-12048 GCA_002933935.1 Eutrema yunnanense
GTGATCTCTTGGTCGGAAGCTGACTTTTATGTTGATCGAATCAAGGAGGGCTTTATACTAAGATGGGCCTAACTAATTGGGGGTGCTAGGCCCACCTCCAACACTTTTGGAGCAATTTATATAATCAAATAAGGTTTCCAAAGAGTTTCTTTGTAGGTAAATACACATCCTATACTGTTCATATATAAACTAATGATATACGGAATCTACACATTGAACCAAAAAAGTAACCTTGGGGAACACTTTGTCCACAATTTCCAAAGCACGAGTTGAGTTCCATCCATAATATCCTCGCAGAATGATGTCGGCCTATACACAGAGGAGAAAAGTCACATTTTTGCCCAAAGATACTAACTTTGATTTGNTGTACTTTCACTTTTATTTTTTTAAGAAAGAATAACTAGAATAACCTTCAAAAATTGTGGTTTTACTAGAATAAGTATATCCCAACTTCCTAAAACAAAACTAACCTTCAAAAGTTACCAAAAGACATTCAAACTTGTTTTTTCATTTTAAAAACGAAAATACCATTTTCATTTATTTTTTGTACAAAAAAAAATTGAACTATAAAACTAAAAAAAAATTTAATTATAAAACTAAAAAAAAATATATATATTTTTCTCTCTCTCTCTCATTCACGACAATCTCTCTCTATCTTCTTATTCCTCCTTTTCCATATATGTGATTTTGGCGACTGTGAATGCGACTCCGGCGTCAATTTCGACTGAGGACTACATAGCCATAGATTCCTGCGTCTTTCGATTTCACGGTAAGTTATTTTCATTTCCCATTTAGTCTTTTGGTCGTCTTCGGTGAGGGTTGTGAAGCGACATGAGACAGGCGAAGCGACGGGAGGAGAGTATCGTTGCCGACGAGGAAATGGAAGAATTTCCGGCGAAGGTTGGGGAAGAAAAGGAGAAGTTGCGGCGGCAACTTGGAATGTGACAGTTTTTTTTGAAAAACCTAAACCCTAAGTTTTTTGTGGCAGATATCTTGTGAAAGCGGTGGTTCACAGTCAAGGATACAACATTCCGGTGAAAGCAAAGAAATTTCAGGTGAAGAATGAGTATCTTTGAATTGTTATTGTTGGTAGATTTGTTAACGCATAGTGATAAATATGTTTTGAAAAAGTTTTATGTGTAGATTTGTTTCTTTGAATGGTGGTAGATTTAAATTTATGGTGTGGTAGATTTTTTTTTTCATCTCCGACAGTATCTGGTGTTGCAACCTCAGACCAGTCTCTGACGAGATTTCCGACATTATTGATGGTAGATTTGTTTTTGATTGACGGTATAATTGATGGTAGATTTATTTTCGTGTAGATTTGATTATGAATTGATGGTATATTTATATTTGATATCATGGTAGATTTATTATTGAATTTTGGAGATTTATCGGGAAGATTCTTCTTTTTATCCGACATGTTTATGAGCTTTGCGGCGGCGGACAAGTCTCCGGCGAGATTTCCTTCTTCGTTTTGGCAAGTTCTTCTACGGGTATAATTGATGGTAGGTATATTTTGTGTATATTTGTTTATGAATTGATAGTAGAATTATATTTGATACCATGGTAGATTTATTATTTAATTTTGGAGTTTTATCTGTAAAATTTTTGTTCATCTCCGACAGGTTTCTGGACTTCACGACGGCGACTGAGTCTCCGGCGAGATTTTTGGTTCCGTTTCAACGTATTCTTCTACGAGTATAATTGATGGGAGTTTTGAATTTGGTAGATTTACTTTTTGAAATGATTGTAGATTTATTTTTGAATTTGTACAAATGATAATTAGATTCTAAATGATAGTAGATTTGTTTTTGAATTGGTGATTGTAAGACAATCCACAATGATTTTCAAATGTGTTTGACGAAATCAGTCACTTAATTTAGTTTAATGTTTGCTTAGTATGTATAACCAAAATGAGTGAGATTTAAAACAAAAACACATGAACCAACCCAATAATATGGAAGAATTTAAAATACGTATTCATTCTATATACCGAGAAAGAAAAAAACAAGCACATATCCCGATAAATCTACCGTTTTATAAATAAATCCACCAATTTTATATAAATATGTCATGTCGTAACATAAAGTTACTACCATTACAAATCTAAGAACCATAGTTTTTACCTATCTTAAATCTACCGTCGTTAATAATACATCTACAGTGTTAAGAATAAGGGCTTGATTGGTATAACGGATAGTAGAGCAGAACCACTAAGCAGCAGAAGCTGTATGCTCTGATAAATGTAGTGATTGGCAGAGCTGTGAAATATTATATATAAAATTATTTAATATATTTATTCATAAGCACTATATCTATACATATATTTATAACATAATTTTTAATAGTTTTTTCATATTTCAATTGTATTTTCTTATATTATATATTTTATGGTAAATATTGGTTTTAAAAGTATAAAATTTACACTTTAATATAAACATAATTTTTTGATATTATTTAGCAAAATAAATTAATTATATAAATTTATTTTAATTTTTTATATTTTATATGTTAATGCTCTACCAAAAGCTTCATATGAAAGCATAGAGGGAGGAGCATTTGCAGAGCATCTGCAACTTCTATATATATGCTTTCATAAATGCTTTGTTGATTGGTTGATAAAAGACTTAATGTTTTTTTTAATGCTCTACCAATCGAGGCCTAAGTCTACCACGACAATATTAATCTACCGTCATTACAATAAATCTACCGTCACCAAAAAATGAACCATTCGATGACAAGTCTGCCGCCATTTACAAAGAAGTCTACCGCGGAAAAAAATAATCTACCATCGAAAGAAATAAATCTACCAATTTGGTCAAAAATCTAGCAAAAAGTCAACTGATCTCGCTCGTTAAATCTACCAACCTTTAACAAATTTGTTATCATTAAAAATAAATCTACCGCCCAAAAACATATCTACCACCTCGTAAAAATATGTCTGTCGAAATAATTCTATCGTCCCTCAAACAAATCTACTGGCCAAAAATAAGTCTATCGGGCGAAAAATAAGTCTACGGTTCGGATATTAAGTCTACCAAAAATAATTATATCTACCGTCCGTCATTTGATGATAGACTTTCTTATTTGAGCGCGCTGGTTTTTCCGTAAATAAATTGAACTTCTACTGACGTAGATTAAAAATAGTAATAGCAATATTGTAATTACGTTTTTGTCAATAAAAGTCAAAAAGACAAAATATATATCCCAAATTATTATAATAATTTAGAAAGATTTACATTGTTTTAATAATGTCAAAACTTTTCAAAATTATTCTAGTTATTCTCCCTTTTTTTTTTTATGACAACATGACTAAGTTGTGGATTTTAGAACCTTGTCCTATTCGTTTTCCATTGGCCAATCAACTTTTGAAATGGAGCCTTCAAATAATTAATATGGGAAAACTGTTGACAAGGAAAGAGTGTGGAAAATGTCCCATGTATTAAATTAATTTCCTATCATATGTATTCATTTGGGAAATTCTAGCCACCTCAGTTTTAATATTTGTTTGTCTAGTTGTTTTTATATGGTCAAGAAACAACGTGTAAATGAGGTCGTTCATATAAGTAGTAACTAGGAGTTTGAGTTTGATAGATTGGACGTATTTTAAAAGTTGAGATAGTTGTTAAATTTTTTTTATAGTTTTTTATACTCAAAAACTCCGTCAAACTATTAATCATATAACAAAATTATTTATATGAGCCCACTAAGAACGCTTTTAGTTGGAAAATTCGCTATGATTTATCTAAACTCATGATCTAAATAGTCTTTAGTAAAGTAGTTGAAATGTGGAAATCAGGCAAGACAAACCCTTTGATGGTTCCAAGAGATATATAGAAAGTCTTCAAGATATATTTGCATTGAGTTCTGGCTAACTCTAACTTGTGGATACGTTGGTGAAGTATGACAACCTAAGTTAAAACTATAATGCAAACACCCCGGGACTTTCCGCCGGGGTTCGAGATTAGAATGCCTCTAGCTCCATCCTAAGAAAGAAGATTTCTCTTTTCCTAGCGCCAAGAGGTTCCACAACAACATCGAAATCCAACCGCACGCATCATCTATAGAGCAGTGGCCTTGACTTGCCGAGAGGATTAGGCTTCCGCTAGGATGCCTTAGGCCGCAATCACCTCTGTTTAGAGCAGTCTCTCTTGATCGGAGATGGACATTTGCCTACACTACATAAAACAGAGCTTGTTCTTCAATTATGAACTGTAAAAAAGTACTTAAATTTAATAGAAGATGAATTATTTGATAAAAATAGAAAATGAATTATAAAATAAATTCTACCGTTAATATATTCTAATTATATATTTTTTATTTCATCAAGTAAAGATAAAAAATAGTAAATACTTAATTAACTGTAAAAACATTTTCAGGGATTTTTCGATATGTGGATCCAACCACTCCACTAGAGGCCGATTTCCTATACAAAGAACAAAAACATGCTTTCCGAGAACATTTCGATGCTCAAGTCAGACAAAAAAATATAAGAGAGACTACGGAACAGATGCGTTAGAAACAAGAAAAAATCCACAAATATGGAGGAAAGTGGTTTGTGACACCAGGCAAGAATGAAAAAGGTTTGTGGTGTTTCTATTTCTTTGGCCTTAGTGGAGAAAAATAGAAAATCGGTATTTTGTGGAAAGATGAGGAAAACAGTTGGGAAGAGGGTGAGACTAAATCTCGAGGCCAAAGAAAGGCTTGATGTTTGGGAAAAAATGAGAGAGTAACTGAGGCTCAATAAAGAACAATAGGAATTTAGTAAATAAAATTCGGATCCTTTCCTCGGTGGAGGAAAAAGGTTCTTTATCAAATTTACCTAGTCCGAGCTAGAATACTGGGTCAAGCATCCTTTAGCCATCAGGCCGGACACAAATCCACCGGGTTAGAGATGTACGAAGTACTCGAGTGTTTTTCACCTATTTTTCTTATCTTATTTGCCAATTAATTGACAAGTTAATCCCGAGAGAGGCGTGATGATGCCCGGTTCTTACATTGTGCAATAGATCCGACGCTGCGGGATCATCAAAGTCATTTTTCGTGTTTTTTGTCTTCCATAGGTGCAGGGCAGGGCCGGCTCAACCCCATGATAACATGGGCATTTTTCAAAAGCCCAAATTTTTTATTTTTGCAAATAGGGGCTCAAACAAAAAATTTCCCCTAATATTTTTTTTTTTTGCCATGGGTCCCCAATTTCTTTGAGCCGAGCTTGGTGCAGGGAATAGCTTTTTTTACGGGTCCCTGATACTAAGGACTGCTGGGATGTGAGTAAAGCGGGCTGAACCATGTTGACCACTCACACCCTAGTCATGACAACATCAGATAGCGTGGCCACATTACTCAATTTATTTGTATACAATGAGTAGAACTTAGTTAAAACAAGATAAACGATGAAAAACCATTCCTATAGAACATATAATCAAACTTATAATCATCGTAAGCCCTAAACTCTGTACCCTAAATTAGTATGGATTATTGATCGTTGTAAATTCCAGGTAAATTTACATCGAATTTACAACGAAATACTAAAAAAAGATATCCGTTGTAAATTCGATTTAAATTTACATCAAATTGACAACGAATCCGTCGTAATATCGTCGTAATCAAAAAATTATATACCCTAGAGGGGGGATGATAGCCAGTTCTTACATGGTGCAATAGATCTGACGCTGCAAATTCACCAAAGTCATTTTTCGTGTTTTTTTTTGTCTTCCCTAGGTGCATGGAATAGTTTTTTATATCTTAGTAATATTATGAGAGAGAATTCTTAGTAATAGGGGTTTTGGTTGTCTTGTAAGAGTTCAAAGTTAATGTGCTAAGGGGTTTTATCTATGGGGTTTTTGGATCGTGTATAGATCGTTGATCGTGTGAGGCTAGTTAGGCAAGTCAATGTGTGTTTTGAGATTCTCATAGATCGTTTTTGGTGAAACTTGTAAGTATACTTAAAAGATTGGCTAGTAATATATTCTTGTAAGGAAAACCCATGTGTCAGATTGTGTTCCAGTTTCTATCACTTCAGCTCTTGCGCTTACACTGACAACATCAGATAGCATGGCCACGTTACCTGATTACGAGAGTCTAAGGGAAGGTGCATTTCCTTGGGCTGCTACATCTATGTCTACCATTCACTCTCTAACCTGGCTCACTCCCGACAGCGTGGCCACTTTAGTGAGCTATTCGGACCTTTGTAGCACATGACCACCTTTTAAAGCCGCTCCAAATGATTAGATAAAGAATGCGACGTTAATAACGCTAATAGATCTGCCTAAACTAATTACAAGAGGCGCTAAGTAATTCGTCTAAACTAAAAATTAAACACTAAATGCTAAATTCAATTGAAAGAAATATATATATTTCAATTTAGTCTAAACAGAAATAATGAACCAAAAATCAAATATATCTCTATATTATTATTAATATTTAGGAAGTCATTTAGGAAAATAAACTTTATTTTGTAAGTTATTATGTATTATATCATTACAAATAAAATTGATAATTGAAATAGGAAATTGTATAATTGTCTTTCAAACTTATTGAAATAATATGAAAATATTTTTTCCATAAAAAAGCTATTTACTATTGTTTTTCAAATATTATGATATTAAAATATATATATATATATATATATTTAAATAATAATCAATCCATATATATCCAAAAAATAAATCTATTCGAGATCTTGCGATATTTTTTACTATAATTTATATTATTTTATTTGAATGGATATATATCAAAACAAAAGTTAAAAAAAAAATATTTTACTATTTTTATAAAGAGTTAGACATGAGAAAATTGATTTTCAAGATTGATAATAAATGACCAAGCTAGCTCCTAAAAATCAATTTTCTCATGTCTAATACCGACCAAGCTAGCTCCTTCAACAAGGTGGAAATTCTTTATAAAAACATTTTAATAAATCGACCCACTAATACCGACCAAGCTAACTCCTTCAACAAAGAGGAAATAAATGACGGTAAGAGTGCCTCTTTTTGGTTCGATTGCTGGCTGCCAGAAAAAAACATCCAAGCCCAAAGAAGCTTGAGGCAGAGTCGTGGAGAGGATTTGTTCAACTAATTGCGGAAATTATCGGGCTCGAACCCGCAATTAGTTGAACAAATCCTCTCCACGACTCTGCCTCAAGCTTGGCTCGGATGTTTTTCTCTGGCGCCACGGACCGGACTCTTATCGTCTGAGTTTCTCTTCCCGCGATACGTGGGAGCAGATCAGACAGGTGAGAAATTCAGTGTCTTGGTCCAAAACGATTTGGTTTTCTCAAACGATACCGCGATATAGCTTCATTTCATGGCTCTCTGTCCGGGATCGTTTGTCTACTGGAGTTCGAATGAGGCGTTGGGGAGTAAGCCAGGCATGCGTCCTCTGTTTCGACGACCATTTTTTTATTAAAACCTATTTTCGACCATCGATTATTGACAACCGCTTTTTGGTCCAAAAATGGTCAAAAACATATGTTTTCGACCATTTTTCGACTGTATTCGTGGTCAAAATCTGACCTGTTTTCTTGTAAAATTATTCTTTCACTCTTTGGTCCGAATTATCTGGGACTTTACTCGCCACCCGATTAACTCTCGAGTGGGCTGACACTCTCTCTGCCATCGCTGCGTTCTCTCATGACCACTTGCGACATATCCTTGCTCGCCTAGCATTCCAGGCTACAGTTTATTTCGTATGGAGGGAGATAAATGATATAATTCACGGAAAACCTCAACGTTTGTCGCATCATATTGCTCGACACATCGAAAAAATAATCAGGAATCACATCATCTCTCTCCGCTACTAGGAGCACCCTCGTCTTCTACCCCTGATGCAGCTCTGGTTCGCGCATACCGACCGGCGATGATCCAGACCTGCATTTTATTTTTCAGCTTTAAATTTCTGTACTCAATTTATTTTCTCTTTTTTCTTTCTTTTGCTCCCTTGAGCTTTTGTACATAACTTTCTTTTGTTTGAGGCAATAAATTTAACCTTACAACAACAAAAAAATAATAACTTAATACATATATTATTTGAAAAGTACAAATAAATCTATTAAAATTCGAAACTCAAACAATATGAGAGCATTAAAAGTACAAGTTTTCTTTGAATATTATTGTTATTTATGAACAAACGAAAAAACATAATATTCAAAAATGGTATACTGAAATTCGAATTGAACTACAGTATCAATATTCAACCATGAAATAACATTTTATAAATTATTTCATATTTATAGTGACATTTAATCCTGCTCTGCATGAGGCTGCGTTATATATGAAAACCTCATCAAGTTGGTAATGTCCTCCTACTTTTCCCCTTTAGATATCCCAGTTTTATGTCTCTTCTCCTACCGAAAAAACACCTAGCTTTTCGATGGATATCTCTTAAGGATAATTCGTAAGAGAACCGAAGCTGAGGACGATGGACACTGAAGCGAATCAAAATGTACTCTCAAAACGTGTTATGCCAAAGTTTCTAAAGGAATCAGCCGGTAATCGATCTTGTTGCATCTACAGAATCAATCATCGGATTCGTCGAATCAATAGTGTATTAGGCAATAAGCTATTTTAGGATATACGATATTGTACTCTTGATATGATTTGAGTTTTGAGAGATTGCCTTAACTCTCACACTTATGTATATTCTCTAGGTCTAGAGGTGTCTCCTGTACGACATGTATATATAGTCATATTATGACTTCATGAATGACACACAGATTTCACCTATTCTGGCATGGTATCAGAGCAAGATCCGAAAATTTGATATAATTTTTTTTTNCTAATGGACAGATTGCGTGGGCAACGAGTCATGGAAATTTGAATCTTGGTGGAAAACTCACCTTAACTAGAGTGTTTTTTGCGTCATGCTTATCCATCACATTGATTTCGGTAGCTCAGTTACTCCGTGATGTCGCGAGCTTTGTGTTGTTTACTAAAGAGTTTTGTGTGATACAGGACCTCGTTTCGAAGACTTTGATTGGAGCGGGTAGAGAACGTGATGGGGTTTACCACTACGACGGTGCGGTTGCGGTTCAGGCTGCGCATATGGGGAAATTGAAGAGCAGAGATCTGTGGCATCATCGTATGGGACACCCGTCTTCCAAAGTCCTTTCAGTTTTAGCATCAATTGGTGGTTTTTCTAATAGCGTAGGGAATTTTGAACAATCGTGTGGGATTTGTCTTCGAGCTAAACAAACACGGGATGTGTTTACTACCAGTTTTAATAAAGCAATTGATTCTTTTTCACTAATTCATTGCGATTTATGGGGACCCTATCGGGAACCTTCTACGTCCGGAGCTCGTTATTTCCTCACTATCGTTGACGATTTCTCTCGAGCTGTATGGACCATTCTGTTGCTAGAAAAGAAGGAGGCACCAAATGCTTTGAAAAAATTTTGCTCGTTCGTGGAACGTCAATTTACGAAGCAAGTAAAAATTGTTAGAAGCGACAACGGGTCGGAATTTATCTGCCTTCGCAGTTTCTTTGCCGAGAAGGGCATTATACATCAGACATCATGTGTAGACACACCTCAACAAAATGGGCGCGTCGAAAGGAAACACCGACATATATTAAATGTGGCGCGTGCTTTGCTATTTCAAGGAAATCTACCGAAGAAATTTTGGGGAGAGAGCGTGTTGACTGCTACTTATTTGATTAATCGGACTCCGACAATTGTCTTGCAAAATAAGACACCATACGAGCTGCTGTACGGATCAACTCCTCTCTACGATCATCTTCGAGTATTTGGCACTCTATGTTATGCTCGGCGTATCAACCGTGGCAAAGATAAGTTTGACGATCGCAGCACACGCTGTGTTTTTCTGGGTTATCCAAATGGACAAAAAGGCTGGCTAGTTTGCGATCTCGACACAGAACACACATTTGTCTCTCGGGATGTTGTGTTTCATGAGGATATTTTTCCATATCGAGATCGTTTGGCTAATTCCGATTTGAACGATCCTGTCTTGCGATTTGAGGATCGACACCCTGCAATCTTCGATGATGCTACGTCATCACCAGTTCACGGGGGAGGAAACTCCGAGCAAGATGACACACCTGCATTTTTCGATGATCCTCCACCATCCCCAGATCAAGGGGGAGCAAATTCAGAGCAAGAAGGAATACCTGCTGAAATATCAGATTTAATACCTGCAGCGGATGATGTTCATACCGAACCTGCAGTTTCTATGGAAACCACTGATGCTGATCCTGAATCTGCATCTACAGAACTTGGCCGAGGTTTGAGAATTAAAAAAAGGTCGGTTCTCCTTTCCCCATATGTCGGATATGGCGCACAAGCAAACTTTGTTGAAGAACCCCCTCACGTCTCTCCTCCTTCCTCTTCAAAGTCCTCTGGTACGTCTCTGTATCCCTTGACTAAATATTTGTCTTGCCATCGCCTATCGCCGTTGTTACAGCTGTTCAATGTGGCCATCACAACACAAACTGAACCCACTTCGTACAAAGAAGCGGTTCAACATAAAGTCTGGAGGGGGGCTATACAACATGAAACGATTGCTCTTGAAGATCAACATACGTGGGATGTTACAGAACTTCCCCATGGGAAACAAGCCATCGGATGTAAGTGGGTGTTTAAGATCAAATTCCACTCAGATGGGACTATTGAACGCCACAAAGCTCGCCTTGTAGCTCTCGGAAATCGACAAGAAGAAGGGGTCGATTATAATGAAACCTTTGCACCGGTTGTTAAAATGACTACAATACGTATTGTTCTTGGGGTTGCTGCATCGAAAGATTGGGAGCTCTATCAAATGGACGTTCACAATGCGTTCCTTCACGGGGACTTAGAAGAAGAAGTCTATATGAAATTACCGCCGGGATTCTCAGCTTCCGATGATAACAGAGTGTGTCGATTAAGAAAATCAATTTATGGTCTTCGTCAAGCTCCGAGATGCTGGTTTTCCAAGTTATCAAAAGCGCTACTTGAGTTCGGTTTCAAACAAAATCACAAGGATTACTCCTTATTCACGCTGCTTCGTGGGAAATCGACATTGTTTGTTTTGGTGTACGTGGATGATTTGATAGTTGGTGGAGATAATCCTGGGCTCATCTCGTGCTTCAAGTCATACCTCAGCCGGTGTTTTCATATGAAAGACTTGGGCGTTCTACGCTATTTTTTGGGCATCGAGGTGGTTCGCGGCAACGACGGTATCTATTTGTCGCAAAAGAAATACGCGTTGGATATTGTCGCAGAGTGCGGTCTCCTTGGGACAAAACCGGCCCCTACACCGATGGAGTTGAATCATAACTTAGCTCGTGGAGACGGGCCTTTCCATACGGAGCCGACGAAATACAGGAGATTGGTGGGACGTCTGGTTTACTTGGCCGTCACTAAGCCGGAAATTAGTTACGCAGTTCATACTCTCGCCCAATTCTTACAACAACCTCGCCAAAAACATTGGGAAGCAGCATTACGACTGGTTCGGTATTTAAAAGGAGTTCCTGGCCAAGGGATACTCCTAAGTTCGCAGAATGACTTACGCATCTCAGCATACTGTGACTCCGATTGGGCGGCCTGTCCGTTGACAAGGCGATCGCTTACAGGTTATCTCATTATGCTTGGTGACTCTATTGTGGCGTGGAAGACGAAGAAACAAAAGGTTGTCTCTCGGTCTTCTGCCGAAGCAGAATATCGTGCGATGGCTATGACGCTGGAAGAATTGAAATGGACAAAGGAGGTGCTGGAAGCCTTCGATGTGAAACAGAATGATCCCATGTATTTGTTTTGTGATAGCAAATCTGCGATCCATATTGCAGCAAATCCAGTTTTCCATGAACGGACGAAGCACGTGGAGGCCGATTGTCATTTCGTACGGGATGCAGTTCAAGATGGTTCTTTGGTCACTCCGCACGTTCGGACGACGGATCAACTTGCGGATATATTAACTAAGCCGTTAGCGACACGTCAATTTAGTTATTTACTGGGCAAGATGGGCGTTAGAGACTTACACGCTCCATCTTGAGGGGGAGTATTAGGCAATAAGCTATTTTAGGATATACGATATTGTACTCTTGATATGATTTGAG
>PKML01001747.1:12395-31676 GCA_002933935.1 Eutrema yunnanense
AATGAACACAATAGAGAACAAAGTTCTACGAGAAGATGTCTCTGTGCGATACATGTTGTCTAAGTTTACATCAAAATCCGGGCGGTTCAAGACATCATGTTCACCACCTGGCCAAGTAAACTCGACAGATATTAAAAATGATTGGTTCAAAGCTGGAAAATGCTACCTCTCAGATACAGTTACATTTTTGTTTACTCTCGAAAGTCTGTCTACGTCTAGATGAGTCTAGTCAAGTTTGTCTAGTAAAGTCTAGTCTGTACAATTTTCATATGTTTTAGAGTCATTTCTATTCATGTGGGGGATTGTTGGAACTAATTTTTTGTCAAAGCTCGAGGGCTTGATAAAATTGTGTTAGTGTGAAAAGAAATGAGTTAAGCTCTTTCTAATGAAATGTTTTCATTAACCGAGAAATGTTTTCTCGTGTATATATGTTGGAATGGTTGTGTCTTAAATGAACAACATGAGAGAAGAAAAGACCACACGTGCGACGTTCGCATATTGGGCCTCGTTGGGCTCGTGGACTTTTTGAGGTATCGATCAATACTCAGCGGGCCGACTTCAAAATCGCAGCCGCCTAGAATATTCTAGAAATATTCCTCTCTCCTATATATACAATACGATTTTCACCTTAAAAATCATCCTCTGATACACTAAACACATCCTAAAAAGTTCTAGCAAAAGTTTCTTCAATTCCCTACTGTCTAGAGAGTAAGTTTCTAATCGAGAGTATCGTAGTATAATGTTCGATAGATCTGATATCAAGTGTAGATGATACATATTACTTTGGTTGTATCCTGGGACTCATGGATCTATTAAAACCTGTCGCACTACGGGAGATTCTTAGAGTTAAGGAAAGAGATTCATCTCGCCTCCTTAGATTTATTATTGCTTTATCGTTTTATGAATCGTCTTTCCTTACTGTTTATTTATTTATAATCATGATTAAATCTCTCCTGTCTTTTGTGCGATATTTTGGTCTTACAGGATGTTGCTATTGACAACGTGGTAGTCAGAAGAATGGTCGAATCAGAGTGGGAAAATGTCTCATTCACGTCTAAACTATGGGTTTTCCTTATGCTACGTACATCTACTAACAATATATGCGTATTCATGAATATTATAATCCATGAATATTAACTTGTATTTCAGAAACCTTTAGATTAAGTATTTATACCATTCTAATCTATTAGAACTAATGCAATAATGAAGAAGATCCAAGCGAGCTCACGGCCGATGCTGCAGATAAGGAATCTAAATCTGAGGAAGAAAACTCCCCGAGAATCTCGGTTTCATTTGTTGTTGTTCCTGCAGTGACTATGTTAAATATGTGCTTATCACGGAATTTTAACTCAAAATTAATTGGCAATGAATTGATTTGCAAGTATCTTTTATATATTTTTATATGTCCCATATTAGGAGATATATGTAAATACTCTTTAGATATTGTGCTAACAAGAATAGGCAATATTGTCTGGTATTGATACACTCAAATTTAACCCTAAAAGTAGCTACTGGAAGAGCACATCAATCGAAATAGTATTTTAGGGATCGAATCCACAATGACCAAATGTAACGCTAAGAGAATGCAGGAGAAAAGTAAATCTAAGGCGAATGATGGTTGTTTGTAGTTTTGTAACTTCTAAAACCAAGATTGAAAAATAAGACGATGTAAATTCAATAAGGAAAAGCGCTAAGTTTTCAGGTAATTCGCAGGAAATCAAGACTCACTAACCATATAATCAAACAGAGAATGGATTAAGTACCATTCTCGAACTCAAACATGAATTTATAGCTAACCCACTGTCGTGACACTAACTACTATGCCTAACAACCTAAGTATCTAAACTGTCGTTTGAACTTAGAATTCTAGGCACGTATTAATGATTAGGTTTGATAAGTTCACAAATCGTCTTAGCATCAGCTTTCGTTGGCTAAGGACAATGCTCATCTATGTTCTTTCAGGAAATCTAAAACACTTTTGATGGATAATATAATCCAAATATCAGAAACTAGGTCGCGAGTCAAGTTCCAACAATAGATGAAGAATAGATCCCTATTCTAACAAATCTGATTAAGCGACCCATGTAATTCCTTTGAAGCCCTAAAACCTAACTATGGATCTACTCAGACATAATCAAAATAGACAAGCAGAGAGATGAAGAAGAAATCATAATCCAATAGAATAACGTAATGAATTTATCTTGTGTCCAAAGTTTAGCTTGATCCATCGCTCGAAAGTCATCAACAAATGCCAAACTTTTGACGCCTTTGCACGATCATGCATTTTTCCTTTAAAGCGATCTAAAACCTGAAAATACTCGATAGAATACTAAAAAAACTCTTAAAAAGTAATTTGACTCGATATAAAGACTCAATAAAGAGTAAAAATGGTTAAAACCATGTTTATCAATAATTCTTATTTTTAAACAAAATATCTTTGCTAGAAACTCTTAATCTACCGATCCACCCTCTCTTTGTCATATAAAACTATTTCATTTCACTATTCATTTTTTTTTCTTCCAGCTTATGTATTCTTTGTTGGAATCTCATTATTTGATTAATGATATACAAAAGGAAATCAAGGTTGTGAATGTGGAGCGCGGGACCAATAAACTACTAGGCATACCAGATTTTGGTCACCATTCACAACATTTTGTCATTTTTATTTTTAATATAAAAAAAGAAAAAAAGAAAAAGAAAAAGCTGAACGGAACAAAAGAGAGGGTAATTGTACATGGACCGCAAATGCAGGAGAGAAGAAGCCAAATACATGTGGTTTGTTCCACTGTCGAAAGTTGACTAACTTTTACTATTATTATTGATTTTTTTTGTTGGATAATTACAAAAAAACATCACAAACTTGCCTATAAAAATCAAATTCTCTAATATTTTAGCCACACTACACTATAAAGACTATGAACTTGTTTTTTTTACAAATTCTTTCACGCTCTAAGAAGAAGTGAACAGATAAAAAAAGTTCTTTCTATTTTGAATGATTAAGTAAATAATTTTTTATTTATTTATTTGGTATACCTTAAATATATGAAATTTTATTAAGTCAATTATCCTTTTAGAAACAATAAAAAGGCAAAAATTATTTGAATGTGTTTATAAGTTGAATTAGTTAAGTTTAACATATTTTAATTAGCTTTTATTTAATTACTACACAATATTTCAACTAAGTAATTTTATGATCGAACCAAAATTAGTATTTTATAGTTTTGGAAAATTTGTTATTACGAAAGTTATATATATGTGTGTGTTTTATAGGGATGCAAAATACCAAAAGCGTTTAACCGAAAAACGTCACCGTTTTGGGATGTGATGGTACGATGTCTTGCATCACACGATGTTTATTCGCAGCATCAAAAGTCCTCCCGACAAAGAAGAGAAGAGATAATGAATGAGGGACATGCGTATGATGATATGCATGGTTACTTAGACATCGATGGTAGTGATATGCCTCAAAATCATGTACCCGAGGCCGAAGAAAATGAAGAAGTGTATCGTGTTAACATTGACGATGATACACACCCTTAAAATGAATTCACCCATCATAGTGACAGAGGTGAGCAATGTGGCAGACGTAGGGGTAGTTCACATTCTAGTGGCAGACGTGGGAGTAGTTCACACTCTAGTGTCAGACGTGGGAGTAGTTCACATATATCTGGCGGAAGCTCAGAAGCCAATGTTGGAAGTGGTTCAAGAGGAAGTCTTAGAAGACAATCATTTGAAACAACCATACAAGACAACATCACTGGCTTTCAAGAGTTTCAACGACAGAGTTTGCAATAACTTCGTCCAGGTAGTTTTGACCAAGATGATTACGATGAATTCAAGAAGGCTGAAGATATATTCCTTGCTCTAAACGTTCCAAAGCACACTAAATTTTATTGGACATGCCTTAATTCACTTAAAGAGCTAGTATTTTGGCGTAAGTATATTATGGATATATACTGGAGGCACCGATGAAGATAAGGTACAACTGCTAGAATCAATGACTGGTGTTTCACGGAACAACCAAGATGTACCAAAACAGTTGGGCTCAATCCAATCATTCGGGAGTCCACATTCATGAGGTTTTTCATCTGGTAGTCCATCTTTTGTGAGTAACATTTCAGGAGGGCAAAGTTCAGTACGTTTATGGGGTCCCGATTTTCATCTATGGGGCACCCCATCAACTACTCAACAATGGGGCACCCCACCAACTGCACAACAATGGGGCACCCCATCAACTGCTCAACAATGGGGCACACCACCAACTGCTCAACAATGGGGCACACCACCAACTGCTCAACAATGGGGCACACAACCAACTGCTCAACAATGGGGCACACCACCAACTGCTCAACAATGGAGCACACCACCAACTGCTCAACTATGGGGCAAACAACCAACTGCTCAACAATGGGGCCTTTCACCAACTGGTCCACAATGGGGGCACACCACCAAATTTTCAACAAGGTGGCTCATCGGGAATGACTCCAACAAATGTTCAATATGGGTTTTCACTTGGAGATCAAGTAGAAAGTATGAGGAATACTCAACAAAAAGTTTCAGATGGTGCAGTCGTAAGAATTTCACCGAACGTTCAACAAGCATCATCACCCGGTCTCAGACATATTTCATAAACGAGCAGACGAGGAGGTCTATTCAGTATATGGGGAACCTCGCAAGAACATCAGAGTGACTTTGGAGAAGAAGATTAGTTTGTGATGGTCATGTTTTATCATTGTCGTTTATGTTATGAAATATTTATGTTTTATTAGTCTATTTCCGCATATTTGTATAATTAGTTCATGTAAGTTTATAACTAGCTAATGACTTATTTTATCTTTTTGTATATGAATTTTCAGGCTTTTCGTATATGTTAGTTACGATCACAAGACATCCACAAGCTAAGTTACGAAGAGAGAATTGAATTGTGAAATTTGGAAAATGAACAATTCGAGGAGTTAATAATTCAACCAACTTTGAGTTACTATGATCGATATTTTCAAAGAGCACCAGTCCAAACCGATGGTGGGTTGAGATATTTGGCATCGACTACAACAAGATGATGATGCTTGTCTTTAGTTACTACGGATGTCACTTCCATGTTTCACAACATTGTGTAATATGTACAAACGAATTACGATCTACATCCAACATTAAATATAGGCATTGAAGAAAGTGTGGCTATGTTTCTACGGATATGTGGACATAATGAAGTTCAAAGAGATGTTGGTTTGAGATTTGGACGAAATCAGGAAACTGTGAAGAGAAAATTTAGCGAAGTTCTTGGGGCGACTGAGTTAGAACTCAAACAAGACAAGAACTACACCAAATTCCTGAAAGACTTCAAGTAAATCAAAGATATTGGCCATATTTTAGTGGATTCGTTGGAGCTATGGATGGTACTCATGTATGCGTAAAAGTGAAGCTTGAGTTACAAGGAATGTATTGGAATCGACATGATAATGCATCTTTCAACATCATGGCAACATGTGATTTGAATATGTTATTCACATATATTTGGAATAGAGCATGTCACGACACAACCGTTCTCACAATGTTACAACAAAGTGATTCTGAGTTCCCTTTGCCTCTGTCAGAGCAGTATTATTTCGTTGATTCTGGCTATCCTAACAAACTAGGTTTTTTGGCTCCTTATAGATCATCATGAAACAGAGTTGCGAGGTATCATATATCGCTGTTCTACTATGGCCCTCCTCCGAGGAATAAAGAAAAATTATTCAATCGATGGCATGCGTCTTTACGTTATGTTATCGAGAGAACTTTTGGAGTTTGGAAAAAGAAGTAGAGGATTGTTTGGTCCAAACAAAAAAGTAGTAAATTAGGTTTAAGAAGTTCATATAAGTAGTATAAATATGTAAGTGCGTGTGGTGTATAGGGCTGTCAATTTGAGTGTTTACCCGCGGGTCCAATGGAGCGGGTGTGGGTCGAGAATTTTCAAAATGCCAAAAAACGAGGCGGGTGCGGGTCGGTATTTTTTTCCCGCCGGTCTCGCGGGTTACCCGCAATTAAAAAAAAATTATTTACTAAATACTATTAAAATGTTGAAATATTTTATAATATATATATTTTTTTGGTTAACTGATTTGTTTTGTAATATATATATATATATAAATAAAATAATTATCTTGTTTATTTTTTTTTCAGAAAATTGTGTATTTATAATTTTACATCGATTTTACATCGAATAATGGAATTTTTGTATTGTGAAATGAATTCGATGTAAATTTAATTCGATGTAAATCCGATGTAAATTGAATTCGATGTAAAATTAATTCGATGTAAATTCGATGTAAATCTTAGATCGATGTATTTCGATGTTATGTATAAATTATATAATTAATAAAATTATAATTATAAACTAATAATTAATAAAAATAAATAATTAATAAAATTATAATTATAAACTAATAATTAATAAATAAATTTTATAAATAAATTCAAAATATAAAATAAAATTCAAAATACAAATAATAAAAATACAATTCGAAATACTAATTATCTAGGTTGATATCGATGTTCNCAATCCTAATTTCCAATCATAATTTCTAATCCTATCTAATTGACAAAAAAAAACAATTTAGAGAGATGTTGGAGCTTTGTGTTAGAGAGAGAGATTGTGAGAGAATGAGGTTGAAGGAAGAAATTTGGGCTCGTATATATAGAGTGGTGGTCGTCGTAATTCCGATGGTAAATTACATCGGAATTACGACGGATTCGATGTAAATCCGTCGTAAAATTTTAACCGAAATTTCAAAAAATATGAATTTTCCCTCACGCGGTAAATTTAATTTTTTGATTACGACGGATTCGATGTAAATTCGATGTAAAATTACATCGGAATTACATCGAAAATCATTTTTTAGTATTTCGATGTAAATTCAATGTAAATTTTACATCGAATTTACATCGAATCCGTAATCCATACTAATTTAGGGTATAAGGTTTTGAGCTTACGATGATTATAGGGTTAATTATAAGTTTTACAAGATTGGTTTTTCATCGTTTATATTGTTTTAACTAAGTTCTACTCATTGTATACAAAAATTTGAGTTTTCACAAAAATCAATAACATTATATACTTCATGCTTGTTATGGATAAACTTATAAGAACAAAGCTTATACATTATTATGCAAGATAAAGAAGTTTTCCAGAAATTAGATTCAATCGTCGTTATTGAATTTGTTGTTTACTAAGAGAAGTATTGGATGCACAAATATACTTTGTTGATGCATTTAAATATTGTGTATTGTAATTTAGGGTATAGGGTATATAATTATTTACATCGAATTTACATCGAAACACTAAAAAATGATATTNTTCCGATGTAATTTTACATCGAATTTACATCGAATCCGTCGTAATCAAAAATTAAATTTGCCGCGTGTGGAAAATTTCATATTTTTAGTATTTCGTTGTAAATTCGATGTAATTTTTACATCGAATTTACAACGAATCTGTCGTAATATCGTCGTAATCAAATAATTTTATACCCTACTCAATAACAACGATTGAATCTAATTTGTGGGAAACTTACTTATCTTGCATAATAATGTATAAGCTTTGTTCTTATAAGTATATCCATAACATGCATGAATTATATAACGTTATTGGTTTTTGTGAAACTCAAATTTTTGTGAAAACTCAAATTTTTGTATACAATGAGTAGAACTTAGTTAAAACAATATAAACGATGAAAAACTAATCTTATAGAACTTATAATCAACCCTATAATCATCGTAACCCCTAAACTCTATACCCTAAATTAGTATGGATTATGGATTCGATGTAAATTCGATATAAAATTTACATCGAATTTACAACGAACTACACACAAATGATATTCGATGTAATTCCGATGTAATTGTACATCGAATTTTGACTTCGTCATAATGTCGTCGTAAAAGCGTCCTTATATTACGACGGCAAATATTTACGACGACTTTACATCGAAAAATATTTTGTTGTAAAATCGATGCAAATTCGTTGGTACTTTACATCGAATTATTTCCGTCGTAAAATTTTGTTGGAATAAGGCTGTTTTCTTGTAGTGGTGGTACGATTTGGTTGATGGAACCGAGACCAACAGATGGTAGGTTTTCACCGGGTTGAAGAAGTTTTTCCGAGCTTCAACGAGAAAAGGCCGGAGAGCCAAATTTGAGAAAAGGCCAGAGAGCCAAATAGAATCCCTTTGCTTGTAAATTGATTATGCCCTGGTAGAGCGTTATGTTTGATATGTGTATAGATTTATACTTGACATATTGAAAAGAAATGGTTGAATGTGTTGAGAGTGTAGATTTGGTTCTCACTGGATAATCCAAATTACTCAACCTCCCCTTCCCCTTTCTTTTCAGGTGAGTCCGACGAGGACGAATATGTAGAGCTGGACGAGTAGTTCTAGTGTGATGTGCCTTTTCGGGAATTGGGTTTTATTCATTTAATTGGGATTTCAGTTATTTATTTTTAAAAGACAATCGCTGGTTTTTATTTCGGTTTTATTTAATAATTTCGATTTATGAATTTATTTGTTAGACTTTGATTTAATTATTTACTGGAATAAATGAGACTTTGGAAACGTGGTAAGAAATGTGTTAAAACCGACACGTCGCCTTTAATGAGCGACGGGGTCGAAGGTGTCATGGCGGTTCGTCAGGATCCTTAAATTGGAAGGTGTGATCGGGTTATCCTACACATAATTTTTCTACTTGCATACAAGATTAAATACCAACCATCCTAAAGTCTATCAATTATGCATCGTTTATTACACAAACTTATTGTTTTCATATTCATCACTTGCAGGTTATCAAGTGACGATAACTTACAGTTAACTTATTCGTAAAAATATTAATGCCCGCATCGCCTAATAATATAACAAATTGATACATCAAAAATTGATACAACAATTGATATAAATTTTAAGGGAGTGTAGTGTGGGTCACATCTTCTGAGTTTCGGAGTCGAGGACGTCTACATGGTGGTCTTCTAGCTAGTGTTTGTGGTGATCCGTCTTCCGCAATAGCAGCTCCACATGATCCTGAGGGCGGAGTGCTTATGTCCGGACCATTGCCACCTACTTCATACCCAAAATGTTAATGTTGTTGTGATAAAATTTAGTTGTTCAATATAATTTCTCCATTTTACATCCCTAATTGGACTGATATCAAGATTTTGGGTTTCCGTCCAAAAATTTATTTATGGACGCTTGCTCTATTATATTCTATCACTTTTAATCCCACATAGAGAATTGTTATGACTATAATAATTTTTCGGAGCCAGAAAAAATTAGGAGATTTTTACGTTTCAAAGTTCCTGAATCTAGTTTTTACGAGAAGTTGAATCGGGTGTATATATATGGAGTAGAACCAAAAGTTTAGAGCAAAACCGAGTTACTTGATCATCTTAATAGAAAAGATTATAAAACAAAACCGATATATCAATAATATCGATAAGCTATGCAAAGTTAGAAAAGGATATGGTGATTTGGGGAAGCAGGTATCGTAATGCACGGACTCTATATGATTATTTTTATCTAAATAGTAGATGATATCTTGATTCACCAAAAACTTTTGTATTTAATTTATTAACTCTCCCTTCACAGTATTGTTTAAAATTTTCATTTTACTTTACCAATATGCAAAGACCAGAAAAAAGTTGCAAAGGTATTAATTGTAATTCCCTTGATATGTGAACTAACCTTGTATTATAGCTCCTACAAGACCAATAACAAAGAATAGGCAAAGAAGAAGACGAAGCAAAGGCACATGTGATGTCTTCATTACCATTGCCCTCTTCTTATTTCACAATTTGATGCATAATATCTATTATATGAAGCAATTAAAATGAACGCGGTTGGTAGGTTTGCTTATTGCTGTACTTCCCATTTATTTTCTTCTTTCCGCGTTTTGACGACTTATTTGCATGACCCAATAGTCAACAATGCCAACTTGACAAACCCTTTTCGTAAAACGCTTTTTTTTTTTCTCCCTTTTTTGTTAGAATGTATTGGGTTTTATGTTTTTTTTTTTTTTTTTTTGGATGACCTAATTGGGTTTTATGTTGTATATGGGTAGTTTAGTTTTTGTGTATATTTTAATTAGGGTTAATCCTCTTGTATAAATCATATGGCAGTTTTCTGCAGATTAACATCAGAAACCTATTTCATATATGTGACAGACTTAATATGGTATCAGAGCGAAACGATTCCTGAAACCGAATTGGCAATGAGTAACACAACGATGAAGAAGAACACACCTCCGTCTGCGTATGCTCTCTTGGCAAAGGATGATCCCGAGAACGTCATCACCAAAGTGGCGCTGACATGGAAGAATTACGATGACTGGACTCGCCGGATGCGAACAGCTCTTCGGGGAAAGAAGAATTTTGGGCTTATTGATGGATCTGTGACTGCACCTGCAGCAGGTTCAGAAGAAGAAGAAGATTGGTTGACTATAAATTCCATAGTTGTATCATGGATTTACAACACGATTGATGCATCAGCTGTCAAGGGAAAGGAGACCCAGGCACATAAAGAGTACGTCAATGCAATCACTTTACGAAGCGCAGGAAGCTTCGAAACCTCTGTCGAAGGTGATTCCGAATCTGATTTGTCAGTATCGATCGACACTACTGCTGATATCGATCGATACCAACCTGAAGAATCGACACATGAGCCTTGTGTCGATCGACACCAACCTTGTATTGATCGACACCCCTCGGAGGCCGAACCAGAGATCGTGAAGAAGCCAGAGATGGTTAAGGAACGTGTCTACAAGCCCAAGAAACCAGATCCTCGACCACATAAACACCTCAGAGATCCCATTTCTCCAAAGCAGCTGCATGGCTTTGAGAAGATGGTACAAAGAATTCCACCCACACACACTTTTGAAGAAGCTCTAGAGTGCCGCCCTCTGCTGAGTCACTTCCTAGATTGCATAGAAACTGAGGAAGAGATTAAGGAACTCTTCATCAAGGTCAGAAGTACACCACTTCCACTGAAGAAGCTGACTAAGAGGGAATACCCAGGGAAATTTTCAGTTCCTTGCTCTATCGCCGGAGTTGAATTCAAGGAATCTCTGGTTGATTCAGGGTCTAGCGTCAATGTCATGTCGAAAGCACTTGCAGAGAAGCTGGAAATCGATGACATAAGATCTACTCAGATGGCTCTCACATTCGCGAACTCTTCCACATCAGTTTCATTTGGTGCGATCCCTGATTTGATGGTTAAGGTAGGAGATTGTCTGGTTCCTACTTCAGGTTGTGGAGATGCATGCAAGGTCTAGCAACCCTTTGATTCTTGGGAGACCATTCATGGCTACGGCTGGTGCAGTTATAGACACGCCCAGTAAGAGCATCTCGTTTTCGTACATTGACGAACATGTCTCCTACAAAGCCATCCCTAGAGGAACTCCCGCACATATCCCTTGCATCACCGCTGGAAGTTCTAGATCGCCCTCCTATCATTGCCAAGAAAGTCGTCAAAAACACTAAAGCAAAGAAGGAGATGAAGAGCAAAAGAGTCGAGAGTGCTACACTTGTCACCTTAACTCCTCAGAAGTGCGATGGAGATTCGATTGAGTACAAGGTGAAATGCAAGGGAACCTCAAGGCCATTTTCTAAGGCTAGAATTCTTCTTACTCCGGAGCTGAAGGAGAAAGGACAAGAGGTTGTGGAGCACATATTGCGCAGAACTCTGAAGCTAGAGATGTCAAGTTGTGGAGCCTGTTTTGCTGCAAGCTCTCATTCCCATCCTAACTGACCGTCGGTAAAGTCAAGCTCGTGACGTTAAACAAACGCTGAGTGGGAGGCAACCCACTGGTAAGTCTGTACATACGAGTCCTTTAATTTTCTAGTTTTTATTTTGTGTTTCGTTGTGTCACGTGAAACAGATTCGGAGGTTCCGTATCGATCGATGCCACTTGGTATCGGTCGATACCAGTCGTTAAAACGTACACATCCTGAACCGACCTCCGTGTGGCGAGTAAATAATTCCACATTCTCAGTATCGATCGACACCTACTGGTATCGATCGATACTCCATGCGCATGTAAGTTTCCTATTAAACCCTACGGTTTTTCCTTTCTTCTCCCACCACCTCCATCGCTCAATACAAATACCGAATCTCTCTCTCTCTAAATCACACATCTTTGTTTCTCAACGGATTTGAGTGATTTTTGTGTCTATCCTGCTCGGATTTTTGTGCTCTATCTCATTCTCTCACTCAATCTCACGATCTACAAGGTATGAATCACGAATCTTCATCTTTTCAATCTGTGAACCAAGGTTTGATTTTCGATTTTTAGGCTCTTAGAACTTGTTTACTGGATGATTATCACTTGATTTGTGTGTTCTAGGCCTAGTCGAATCTTGCATTACATTTATTTACCCTTGGTTTGCACTTTTGGAATTTTTGGATTCGTGTTATGCGTGTGATGCTCGATACCTGTGTGAGTATCGATCGATACCAAAGGGTATCGATCGGTACACAACTTCTGTGTTAACTCTTCAGGCTGGTGTCGCTCGACACCAGGACTTCAACTTGATCCTTCAGCTGCATGATCTTGCTTGGCTCCAAAATATTCCAATATCTCCAATTTAGCTTCAAACGTACCTAAACCTGTAAAAACTCGAAAAGACTCCAAAAATACTAGAAAGACTCTATAAATAAGACCTATATCATGGTTAAAAGCGGGTAAAAATCATGATATATCAACTCCCCCAGACTTAGCCTTTGCTTGCCCTCAAGCAAACAGAAAGCTAAACAAGAGAAAGAGGTTTGAAAAACACGGAGAGTCACCTGTTCTTGAAACACTGCAATGACCATTTTTCTTAGTACTCCACATATCACCTAACCAGTTCCAAATCTAACCACCATGTACTTCTCCGTAGACATTCGCAGCTTCCCAAACTCCACACATAATTTCGCAGCATTATCCAATAAAGTCCTCATCGCCAGTTTCATCGCTGTGATCAATGCCAAGAACCTTCTAGACTTTTTCCCATACAATATCATGACAAAAGAACCACCCAATTTTCACACTTTTTGGTATTGATGGTGTTTGCCACCAAATCCCTTGTTCTCCCCTCTCTACTTATCAAAGGTGTAGGCGAATAATGGTATCACAAGAAATTTTCCTAACCTTGCTTCCAACCTTTGTGTGATCATTTTTTCCAAGTAGAATAATGGGATCGCTGGAAATTTTCCTAACCCTCTACTCAGAAGAAAATCATTTCATCTTTTCATGTTTTTATTTATTAACTTATAACAAGGGAGAGGAATACCATTACTTTCTACACATGAGTTTCTTTGTCAGATATGAATGAGGAATCAAGCTCTATGGACATCAACCACATCGATGAAGTGCAAAAATTAGCTCAGGCTTTAAAGGATTATGTTGGAAATATGGGTGTCTTCTAGTTAACTGGTCAATCTTTGGATTTTTCATTAGTCCGATCTAGAACTGATTCTGTAACAATGGTCACTTAGAAGTAAAGTCAGAACAATAGATTCAAGAAAAATATCATAATCTCGAACAAATTTTGACTCAATAAAACGGTTTTGACTCAAAAACGACTGACTCTAAGAAAAACAAAAGCATTGTCAGCAACCACCTCCCCCAAACTTAAACAACACTGTACCCAGTGTTATCTAGTCTAGAGTCGATAAAGGAAATCATAAGAGCTGAGTGGAGGCGTGAAAATCAAAGAAGTTACCAGATCGGGGTAGGAGTGTCGACCGACACACATCACTGGTATCGATCGATACCAAACTTAGGTCGACACATGAACTTCTTTTCATTGATTTGATAAGCTCAACTCCTTTGTCGCGCAAGTGGTGTAGATCGATACCATTACTGGTATCGCTCGACACAGCTCCTTTGTAACTGATTCACGCAAAACACAAGACACATAACCAAAAACCAAAAGAAAAAAAAGAACTTAAATACAGACTCACCAGTGGGTTGCCTCCCACCAATCACTTATTTTCAGTCATTAGCTTGACTTTGGCTCAGGTAATCAGTCAGGATAAGAATGAGAACTTGCTCCAAAACAAGCTCCACAACTAGACATCTCCAGCTTCAGAATTCTGCTCAACATACCCTTCACAACATCCTTTCCTTTCTCTTTCAACTCTGAAGTGAGAATACCTCTAACCTTAGAGAATGGTTTCGAAGTTCCTTTGCACTTCACCTCATATTCAATCGAATCTCCATCACACTTCTGAGGGGTTAAAGTCATATAGGTATCACCCTTGAATCTTTTGCTCTTCACCTTCTTCTTTGCCTTAGCCGTTTTAATGTCTATCTTCGTGATGATAGAAGGACCATCTAAAACGTCTATGACTTTTGGCTCATCATAAGGCTCTTCCAAAAGATCAACCATAAACATCTCTCCTGTAACAACGGTGATGCAAGACACATGTTTGGGAGCTTTTCCAGAAGGAATGACTTTGTAGGAGACCTCTTTGTCAATGTATGAGAACGAGATTCTCTTACTGTGCGTGTCTATAACTGCACCAACTGTAGCCATGAACGGTCTTCCAAGAATCAAATGTTTATTAGAACTTTCGCTCATCTCCACAATCTGAAAATCAGTAGGAACCAGACAATCTCCTACTTTAACAAGCAAATCCGAGATGGTACCATATGGAATTGAGGTTGAAGAGTTCGCGAATGCGAGAGTCATCTTAGTATATCTTATATCACCAATCATGGACCTCTCTGCAATTGCCTTTGACATGACATTGACGCTAGACCCTGAATCAACGAGAGATTCTTTGAATTCAACTCCAGAGACAGAGCATGGAACTGAAAATTTTCCTGGGTCTTCCCTGTTAGCCAACTGCTTCAATGGTGGTGGTGTGCTTCTTGCTTTGATGAAGACTGCCTTAATCTCTTCTAGAGTTTCTCTGCAATCTCGGAAGTAACCAAGCAAAGGACGGTTCACCAAAGCTTCTTCAAAAGACATCGTATGGGGAATCCTCCTTACCATCTTCTCAAAAGCGAGTAACTTCTCTGCAGTAATGGGATCACTGAGATGTCTAGGTGGTTTAGGATATGGCACCTTAGGCTTGTAAACATTCTCCTCAACAATCTTCAATTTTTTCACAATTTCTAGCTCAGTCTGCGAGGGGTGTCGACCGACACCAGATTGGTGTCGATCGACACAAGGGTTATGTGTCGTCTCTTTAGGTTGGTGTCGATCGATACAAGTAGTGGTTTCGTTCAACACAAGTAGTGGTGTTGGTCGACACAGGTTGGTGTCGATCGACACAAGTAGTGGTGTCGCTCGACACAGCCGTATCAGGCTCAAAATCACCTTCAATCTCTTCTATCTCCGCAAATTTTTCTGCATTCAAACCCTTTTCTACCACTGCAGTGACCTCTTCAGCACTTATTAAGGCGATTGCATTGACGTAATCATTCTATGAATGAACCATCTTTCCCTTGACAGCTGCTGCAGTCTGAGCTATTTGAGTTTCCAGCATATTGATATGCTCAAATTAATACCCTAACAGATACTAAAGCAGTAATCATAGTATAGCTAGGGGTCGAACCACAAAAACTCAAAGAGACACACAATACATTATATATATCCAAAATACGCTAAATCAAAAGATGTAAACGAAAACAAGTACGCAAATAAATGTGTTGTAAATCAATGGAGGAAAATATAGGCCCAGGGTTTTTCTCAGGAAATCAATGAATGCAGCTAAATTAACTAACATGATTCAGATTACGCACGGTTCTTGAACTCAAATCACTAAAATATAGCTAACCAACTCTCGTTGCGAAAACTATCTAAATCTAAATCCTAGGAATTCCAAATCTCTTTACGAATCCTAAAGTCTAAATCAGCTTTAAAGTTCAGGTTTGATATGTTCACAAATCAATTAAACAAAATCTCTTTGCGAACAATCAATTTGCGCACCTAAGGTTCTATCAAGTAATTAATCGCACTCTTGTGCCTAATCAATTATCCTAAGATCTAAGTTCCAGATTCGTCAACCTAGAATTAGCTTTGAACACAACCTAAGCGAAGAACTAATTCAGATGGTGAATCCTAAACATATAATTAACCTAGCATTCAAAGAAATCCCTATATGAGAAAACCCTGAGCCTAAAGTGGATCTACTCATACATGGTGAATGAAACAATCAACATAACTGAATAAATCATCAATAAAATAATCACAAAGGTTTTGAGATCTGATTTTGGACGAAGGGAGATTCAGACTTGTCTCTCTAAAACCAAAGTAAAATCAAAATATATAAAATAATGCTTAGAAGTGGCTGTAAAAATCCTATAAATAACCTAAAACACGAATTGGGTCTTCTTGTAATTATTAAAGACTTCTGGACCAAGTTGCAATTCTTCAACTCTTCATTAAAGTCGCATGTCGTGTCATCCTCGAAGAGTATCGATCGATACCAGGGGGTATCGATCGATGCTTGTCGTGAAATCAGGTACTCAACAACACGACTTCAGCTTTTGCTCCAAACTCTTCCAGAAAGCTCCAATAATTCCAATAATGCTCCAAACGCGCTATAACCTGTAAAAGACTCTAAAAGACTACAAAACACTAGAAAGGTTCTATAAAAAGAACTTATATCATGGCTTAAATAGGGTAAAAACCATGATATATCATTTCCCCCAGACTTAGCCTTTGCTTGCCCTCAAGCAAATAAAAGACTAAACAGAGAAAGAGGTTTGAAAACGCGGAGACTCACCTGTTCACGAACCATCGAAATGACATTTTTCCCAAGTATCCAAATGTCACCAAATCAGCTTTTGATCTAACCACCATGTACTTCTCCGTAGACATTCGCAGCTTTCCCAGACTCCACACATTATCCCACAGCATTGTTCAAATAACCTTCTAGATTCTTTACCATACGATATCATGACAAGGAACCACCATATTCACACTTTTTGGTATTAATTTCTCTCCCCGAGACTTATTTCTTATTATGTTCCTTCTTTTATTTTCAGCTTTGCATATACATATCAAGATCCGAAACGCGAGTATTGATGGTGTTTGCCACCGAATCCCCGGTTCTTCCCTATCTATGTATCAAAGGATGTAGGCGAATAATGACATCATAGAAAAATCCTAGCCTAGCTTCCAATCATCTGTGTGATCATCCCCTCTTGAGTAGAATAATGGGATCGCTGGAAATTTTCCTAGCCCTTTACTCAGAAGAAAATCATTTCAATATTTTATGCTCTTATTTATCAACTTATAACAGGGGAGAGAGATACTATTAATCTAAACATATGGGTTCCTTTGTCATATATGAATGATGAATCAAACTATGTGAAAACTAACCATATTGATGAAGTGCAAAAATTTGCCTCAGGCTTCAGAAGAACTCTGCTGGAGACATGGATGTTTTCTAGTCAACTGGTCAGTCTTTGGATTTTTCATTAGTCGATCTAGAACTGATCCTGTAACACTGTGCACTCAAAAACAAAATCAAATCAATAGGTTCAAGCAAAGGATCATCATCTCCAACAAGTTTTGACTCAATAAAACGATAAATTTTTTTTATTTTATGACTTTAAGAAAAACAAAAACAATGTCAGCAGACACCTCCCCCAGACTTGAAAAACACTGTCCCCAGTGTTATCTAGCCTAGAGTTAGTGAAAGAAAACAAAAAAACAGAATAAAATTGGGAAAAACAAGAAGTTACCTTGCTGGAACATTGAGTATCGATCGACACACAGCCTTGTATCGATCGATACTAGGCTTAAATCGACTTGATGAACCGTACATTCACGTAGGGTATCGATCGATACTGAAGGGTATCGATCGACACTCAGGCGATTTCGAGTTTGCTCCTTGTTTATCCTGACACAAACACATAACGAACGAAAATAAAAAGAAAAACGAATCAAAAACAGACTCACCAGTGGGTTGCCTCCCATCAAGCGCTCGTTTAACGTCAGTAGCTTGACTGTAACGCCCTTCAGGCTGGATAAGAGTGAGAGCTTGCACCGAAACATGCTCCACAACTTGACATTGCTAGCTTCAGAGTTTTCCTCAACATGCCTTCCACGAACTCTTTTCCCTTCTCTTTCAGCTCCGAAGTAAGAAGAATTCTAGCCTTAGAGAATGGCTTCGAAACTCCTTTGCACTTGACTTTATATTCAATCGAATTTCCATCACTTTTCTGAGGGATTACATTGACATGGGGATTCTCGACATTTTTGCTCTTGGCCTTCTTCTTTGTTGCCTTAGCCTTCTTGACAACTTCCTTGGGGATGCTGGGCGGTTCAGCTGAAATGTCTGCGACAGTAGGCTCATCAGGAGGTTCTTCCAAAGTATCAATTGCTAGCGACTCTCCTGTGACAACCTCGATGCTAGAAACATGTGTGGGAGCACTCCTAGGGGGAATGACATCATAATAGACCCCTCCGTCAATGTAAGAGAAAGAGATTCTCTTATTAGGTGTGTCTATGATTGCGCCAGCGGTAGCCATAAATGGTCGTCCCAGGAGTATAGGCATACGAGATATCGCACTCATCTCCACAACCTGAAAATCAGTAGGCACCAGACAATCTCCAACTTTGACCAGCAAACCATGGATAGTACCATGTGGAAGCGAGGTGGAGTCGTTCGCGAGTGTGATAGATACCTTTGGTGATCAAATATCATCCCCCAACCGCTCTGCAATTTCCCTTGATATGATATTGACACTAGCCCCTGAGTCAACGAGAGACTCTTTGAAATCAACTCCAGAAATAGAGCATGGTACCGCGAATTTCCCTGGATCTTCTCTTTGGGTTAGCTGTCTCAGTGGAGGTGTACCTCTAGCCTTAATGAAGAGTGCCTTAATCTCTTCCTCAGTTTCTCTGCAATCTTTGAAGTGACTTAGCAGAGGACGACACTCTAGAGCTTCTTCAAAGGTTGATTCAAGGCAGTACAAGAAAACACAGTTTTTGTGACTACCATTTGCGACTACTTTTTTAGTCGCAAATTTTTGTGACTCATTTATGACTCTTTTGCGACTACTTTGGTCGCCGAGGCATAACAGTCGCATTTTTACAACAATACTTAATCGTAGGTAATCTGTCGCAAATTCGCGACTGATATCCGACTAGTATTGGACTATATTAATTTAGTCGCAAAATAGTCTGAAATTGAGACGAATTAGCGACGGTTTTTTTAGTCGGGATATATAGTCGCAAATATAGTCTTAAATTTGCGACTGTTAGTTTAGTCCGGAAATATAGTCGCTAATTTGCCACTGATTTGCAACATAAAT